>CAWUFW010018900.1:65000-75000 GCA_963921515.1 Calotriton arnoldi | reverse complement strand
ACGTGGACTGCTTTTGGTGACTGTTTTATTTAGATGTTTAATCTCACTTGCTGAGGGTTTAAAAATCAAATCTTCCCGAATTTTGACTTTTGTTTTCTTTATTGCGTTGTCAATTACACTTTCTTTATAACCCCTAGCTAGGAACCGGTGTTTGCATTCATTTTGGGCCATAATCAAGTCCTCTTCCTTACTACATATTCTACGAATTCTTAACATCTCTTCGTACGGTATGCTGAGAATTGTATGCTTGGGGTGGAAACTGGATGAGTGTAAGATGGTATTGCCTGATGTTGGTTTACGAAATAGACGGGTCTCCATTTGGTTATTGCTGACATAGATCTCTACGTCTAAAAGCAGACTGTATCTGCACTGATTGTGTGAGTGAGTTGGATATTTAGATCATTGTTGTTCAATTTCATTATGAAATCCTCAGCACTCTGGATATCCCCACACCAGATTAAAAACAAATCGTCTATAAATCTTATCCATTTGATGACATTGTTAGCCCATATCTCCGCATATTCTGTTTTTACCACCATCTCCTCCCACCACCCCATATGGAGACAGCCGTAGCTTGGTGAAAAATTCGCGCCCATCGCTACGCCTCTCATTTGATGATATACCTGTGATTGAAATAAAAAATAGTTATTATTCAAACAAAACTTTGTCAGGTCCATTATCATCTTATTGTGGTTGTGGAATTCAATGGGTCTCTTCCCTAGAAAATGCTCAAGTGCTCTCATCCCATCTCTGTGGTGTATGGATGTATAGAGATTGCTTACATCCATCGATATCAACAAATAATCTGGCTGCCACTCACATCCATAAATTTGTTTTAAGAAGTCTGTTGTATCCTTAATATAGGATGGTAAAGATTTCACTTGTTCTTGTAGGAAAGAGTCAATATATACTGAAACATTTTCTGTAAGGCTGTCAATTGCTGATATTATTGGCCGCCCTGGTGGCTCTATACTGTCTTTATGTATTTTGGGGATAAAATACATTACAGGGATTTTAGGATAGTCATTCTTCATAAATCTTAATTCATCCTGGCTAATCAATCCCATGCTTTTCCATGCCACAAGTTTTGTGTGTAAGTCATTTTGCGCAGTCATTATAATCATTTTATTGCTGATTTTGTAGCAATTGCGGTCCCTCAGTTGTTTTAATGCTTCTGCCATGTACTTAGTTCTGGGCCAGATGACAACGTTTCCCCTTTATCTGAGTTTCGTACTATGATTGTATCATTATCTCTGAGTTTCTTAATCAACTGGTGATATCTTAACTGCTGATTGTTTTGTTTTCTTTTGTTAGCTTGAGTTTTAAAGTTAAGAGTTCTCACCTCTTTTGTTATGGCTTCATTAAATACATCGATAGAATCCTTGGTGAAATGGGCATAAATTTGGACTTTGCTTTGAAATTTGTTATCGGGGCCCTATTCACATTAATTCTTTGCTGGTACATTACTTGTTGCGTGGACTCATATTCCGTGGTTTCAGTGATTTCACAATTTTCTTGCTGTAGAGCATGCAGATCACACAGTATATTCACATCACAGGCAGTCAAAGTAGTCCTGGATGGTGACATTGTTTCCCCAACATCCGCCTCCACATTACTTTCTTTTCTCAGTTTATGATATTTTTGAAGCTTAAGTTTCCTTATATACTTATAAATGTCCACCCTTGTTTGTGGGTAATTAAAATTGCTTTCTACACTGTATGTGAGTCCTAGGGCCAACAATTGTTTTTCTGCTGAGTCCAAGTCTATGCCTGCCAAATTGATGACAGTGTTTGCATTCAAAGATGATATGTTTGGGACTATTGTTGTTCTTCCTTTTGTATGTTTGCTTTTTGGCGCCTTTTTCTCCTTCTCTCTCTTCGTTTCCTGTTTCGCTTCTGCCTACTTTGGGTTTTTCTTTCCTCGGCCGTAATGTTTGTTTCCGGCTTTCCCTTAAAAAATTCAATTCTTCCCCAATTGTACGTTTTGTTAACGGTTGATTAGACCCCTCACTTGTTCTGGCTGTGAACTCCGCTTCTGACTCAGTATCCACAGAGGAGCTGAGGTCGGATACAGATGAAGTTATTGACATCAATCTGTTTGGGATCGTTGGGGAGATTGAGCTCTTTGTCTACCATCCCCTTTTGGCATTGTTTTTACAGCTTCAAATTTTTTAGAAAAGGTGAAAATCTGACCTAAGTCATAATTGTTTTTGTCCCTCTTGAATTTGTACGTTTTCCTTCGTTTTATTATTTCCTCCTCTTTCTTTAAACGTGCAACCATGTCTTCTCTTAATTTTCTCAAATTTATATATGTATATGTGTGTATATATATGTGTGTATATATATGTGTGTATATATATGTGTGTATATATATGTGTGTATATATATGTGTGTATATATATGTGTGTGTATATATATATGTGTGTGTATATATATGTGTGTGTATATATATGTGTGTATATATATGTGTGTATATATATATGTGTGTATATATATATATATGTGTGTGTATATATATATGTGTGTATATATATATGTGTGTATATATATATGTGTGTATATGTGTATATGTATATATGTGTGTATATGTATATATGTGTGTATATGTATGTATATGTGTATATGTATATATGTATGTATATGTGTATATGTATATATGTATATATATGTATAGTGTATATGTATATATATGTATATATATGTATGTGTATATGTATATATATGTATATGTGTATATGTATATATATATATATATATATATATGTGTATATATATGTATATGTATATGTATATGTGTATATGTATATGTATTATCTACTGGCGGTCGCCAGTAGATAGTTATAGTTAGGACCTATTTTCCATAGGAAATACGCAACATTCTATTTGAAATAACGTTGGCGCCGGTTGACGAATCTTCGCGAAATTTTCCAACTTGTTGGGACGCTCCGGTCCACTTCTATCCTGAAAGTCTCGGGGTGATTCGTCAAGCGGGGCCGAGAAAAAGGGGGTCCCAAAGCGTGTTTTCCCCATTCATTTTTCCATAGGAACCTTTAGTCGCAGCTACAGCCCGAACTGCTGAACGGAATTACACCAAATTTGGCTGAAAAGTAGCCCTTGGTTCAGAGTCGTGCCTTTTGCTTAAATAGTGTAAATCCGTTCAGTAGTTCCTGATAAAATCAAAAATAAAATCACATATATATCTATGGCCGCATAGGGTTCGCGTACCCTCCCGATCACGAGCTGTATGGTAATTGGCTGTCAACACTCCAAACCAGGAAGTGTTGGCAGCCATCTTGTTCCTCGGTAGAACCGAGGCACAAGAAAAGACAAAAACAAGGGCGCAAAACGCAAAAAGGGGGCAGGGTAGAAACACCTTGACCCCCTAGGCCTGCTCAGGGGGTCCTACAAGGACCCCGAGGGCCCCCCAATTATTATTATTTTTTTTTTAAATCGACAAAAAACGCGCTGGGTGCTCGGATCCTGCCGATAAAAAAAAAAAACGAAGCGCAGTTTCCCGCGCTTCGTGGTTAATTGGCCCCCGGGTGGGCCAAGTCCCGGGGGCATGCAGGGTTTATCGAATAATAACATGTGGGGGCCTCTAAGGCCCCCCTGGGGACTGCCACCCCCAGGGCTTTAAACAAAATGGTGCGGGAGGGCTCTCCGCCCTCCCGCTGCCCCGAGGACCGCCACCCCCGGGGCTTCTTCTAAAAAAAAAATTACCTGTGTGGGGGGCTCGAGCCCCCACACGCCCGAGACTGCCACCTCCCGGGGCACTAAATAATAAAATGTGGGGGTCCGTTTCGGACCCCGAGCCCGAGGACCACCACCTCCCGGGGCTGTGCAAGGTTGGGAGGGGGCCGCGCGGCCCCACTCCTGGAGCCCTCCATGGCCCTGGGGACCGCCACCCACCAGGGCCGGCTCCTGCAGTGTCCCGGGGTGCCTACCCCGGGACACTGTAGTTTGCTATGGCAGGATGGGAGCCTCGCGGCTCCCGTCCTGTCATAGCAAACTGCTTTGGATATTGGAAGTGAGCAGGAAACCTGCTCTCGCTTCCAATATCCAAGCACATTGCTTTCCACACGTGGAGCTGCATGTTAGCAGCTCCCAATGTGGAAAAGCAATGCCGGCTCCCGCAGGACGCGGGGAGCTGGCATGGTCCGTGGGGAGTTGGGGTCCCCCACGGACCCCAAAGATAGGGCCAGCCCCGGGGATGGGGTCCCCGGGGCAAGTAGTGGCCCAGGAGGGGGCCACGCGGCCCCCTCCCCAAATTATAAATAATTAAAATTAAAGGCCGGCCCCGGGGGATGGGGTCCCCGGGGCCTAAGGAGGCCTGAGGAGAGGGCAACGCAGCCCCCTCCATAAAAATAATTTTTAAAAAGGTGGCAATGACCCGGGGGATGGGGTCCCGGGCCAAAATTGGCCACGGCAGGGGAGCCCACGCGGTCCCCTTCCCGTTCCCATTTAAAAAAAAAAAAAAAAAGGGGTCAGGCCCTGGGGATGGGGTCCCCAGGGCTCAAAATAATTAAAAAGAAGGGGGCCACACAGCCCCCTTTAAAAAAAAATTAAAAAAATCCGGCATCGTGCCGGAGGCTACGCCCCTCCTTGTCAGCACTCTGCAAGCGCGCCCCTGGCGCGTTTGCAGAGAGAGAACAATTCCCCTTGAATACTGGGGGTCCCTGGGGGCCAACTAGCCCACCAGGAACCTCCAGTGTGCGCCAGGGGCTGCGTTGCAGAGAGGTGTTCTGAGGCCACGCCCCTTTTACACCTCTCTGCAACGCAGCTCTGTGGCGCTTAATGGAGGTAGCTGGTGGGCTAGTTGCACCCCAGGGACCCTCAGGATTCAAGGGAGTTAATCCCCCGACTTAACACGTGCCATGGGGCGCGTTTGCACAGTGGTGAAGGGAGGGCGGGGCCTGAGGTGACATGTGTGCAAACAGGCCCCGTGGCGCGTTTTAAGATAGGAATTAAATCCCTTCAATCCTGAGGGTCCCTGAGGGCCAACTAGCCCACCAGGTACCTCCAGTAAGCGCCACGGAGCTGCGTTGCAGAGTGTTGTAAAAAGGGCGTGGCCTCTGAACACCTCTCTGCAACGCAGCTCTCTGGCGCATACTGGAGGTATCTGGTGGGCTAGTTGGCCCCTAGGGACCCTCGGGATTGAGGAGGAATTAATTCTCCAACTTAAAACGCGCCACAGGGCGTGTTTGCAGACATGTCACCTCAGGCCCCACCCCCTTCCTTCACCATTGTGCAAATATTCCTCTAAAATCAGCCGAAATACGACTTCCGATTTACTCACCTGTTATCAGGAGAGACCACAGTGCTGCATCTTTGAGCCCAGTACTGATCCTGAAAAGTAATTTTAACCGTACTTACCAGTAACTTGAATTTCCTTCCATAGGATATCATTGCCTGCTTTTTGCTGAAAAAGTTTCTGTGTGTCGATTTTTGAAACTTACAAATATTCCTCTAAAATCAGCAGAACTACGAATTCCGATTTACTCACCTGTTATCAGGAGAGACCTCAGTGCTGCATCTTTGAGCTCAGTACTGATCCTGAAACGTAATTCTAACCGTACTTAACAGTAACTTGAATTTCCTTCCATAGGCTAACATTGACTGGTTTCACTTGGAAATTCTTCTAAGTGTGGAGTTTTGGAACTTTATAATATTCCTCTAAAATCAGCTGAACTACGAATTCCAATTTACTCACCTGTTATCAGGAGAGACCTCAGTGCTGCATCTTTCAGCCCAGTACAGATCCTGAAAAGTGATTCTAACCGTACTTACCAGTAACTTGAATTTCCTTCCATAGGCTAACATTGACTGGTTTCACTTGGAAATTCTTCCAAGTGTGGAGTTTTGGAACTTTATAATATTCCTCTAAAATCAGCCGAACTACGAATTCCGATTTACTCACCTGTTATCAGGAGAGAACCCAGTGCTGCATCTTTTAGCCCAGCACTGACCCTGAAAAGTAATTCTAACCGTACTTACCAGTAACTTGTATTTCCTTCCATAGGAATCCATTGTCTGGTTTTCAGCAGAAAAGTTTCAAAGTGTCGATTTTCACAAACTACAAATATTCCTTAAAAATCGCCTGTATGACTTAAACGCATTCTTTCAACTGTTTACAGGAGATGCACCAGTGCTGGATCCAGGATCCACCACTGAGTAAGAAAAAGTAACGATAACACTACTTACCTGCTAAGTGAATTTCCTCCCATAGGATAACATTGGTGATTCTATGTGAAAAAGTTTCTAAGTGTCAACTTTTAAAATACAATAATATTCCTTAAAAATCACTACTGTAACCAAAACGCTTTTACTCAACTGTTTACAGGAGATGTCCCAGGACTGAATCTAGGATCCAGTCCTGTGGTTAGAAAAGTAATCCATAAAGTAACTAATTGCATTTAACTAGAAATTCACATTGAGCTCAATGTTGCATTGTGTTTGAAATTGTGTTGCCCATTGCAACAACTGTAACTACTGTACTTAAAGTCTATTGCCTATTTGCAAAGTATTTAAACTAAAGTAAATCATTCTGAGAAAGTATATTTTGTAATGTAATGTATAATGTAATTACAATGTAATTTAAAAAATAAAATATCTAAAAATAAATAGTTTAAAAAAATGTAGTAAATCAGTATCAAAAAAATAAATATAACAATTAATACATTTAAAAATTGTCATTTACAAAACCTTTGAAATTCACTGAAAAAAACCATAAGTTTCAGACATGTTATAGTTAGGAATTAGCATTTAAAAACCTTTGAAATTCACTGAAAAACCATAGGTTTCAGGCACGTTATAGTTAGAAATTAGCATTAAAAAACCTTACAAATTCACTGAAAAAACCATAGGTTTTAGGGACAGTTATAGTTAGTTGGACATTTCACTCGTACAAAACCCGTGAAATTCCCCGTTATAGTTAGTTCAGCTAACTATAACTCGCGCCCCCGCAATGCACTGCTGATGACGTCACATATTACATCACTCATGACATGGTCAGTGACATCACTGATGACATCACTGATGACATCTCAAATGACATCACTGATGACATCACTGATGACATCATCCACGTGATAATCTGATGCACCTCCTCACACCCTAATATAACCTTTGATACACCCACTCTAAATTACAGACTGCCATTCGCAAAACCATAGACACTCCAACACCAATAACTACATACCCACTCACTGATTCTTAGGTCTACACACACATCCACTCACTCACCCGTACAGTCACTCATACTTACGGTCACTCAGTACTAGGACTATCATATGCACTCATACTCCTATATAGACACTCAAACACCGCCACTCATCCATAGAGGTACTCACACACCTAGTCAGTCATGCAAATAATTAAACACACTGCCATTTACTCACCTATACAGTTATACACACACCAGCTCACTTACTCATACAAATACTAGCACATTCTTACGCTCTTATACAATCACTGATACAAGCACACACTCATCCATACAGTCACTAACACAATCACACACTCTCGCTTATAGCCATTTATATACTCCAACACACATATATACTGCCTTTCACATATGTAGTTACTCACACTTGTACCACTGAGATATACATTCACTCACTAACACACCCATACACACACTCACCCACCCATTCAGTCCATCACAGATGCACTCTTGAAACCATCCACCCAGTGAATCACCCACTCACACATCTATGCACAGAGTCGCACACACCCCACCCACACAAACACTCAGGCACCCATACAGATACTCAGACAACCAATCAATAACTCATATAGACACTCATGTAGCTATTCACAAACCCATGCAGCCACTTACACAGCAACAGACAGACGGATACAGACATTCACCCAGTTTAGTCACTAACCCATGCATTCAGTAAGATACGTTTAATCACTCACTTATAGAGTTAGTCACGCACCTACTAAATCATCCATACAGACACTTATACACCCACTCATTCTTCAATACGCCTTTCCCTATATATATTAAAAATATTTAAACTTTACAGAAACACACAGTCACTGGATGATGTCATCAGTGATGTCATTTGAGATGTCATCAGTGATGTCATCAGTGATGTCACTGACCATGTCATGAGTGATGTAATATGTGACGTCATCAGCAGTGCATTGCGGGGCGCGAGTTATAGTTAGCTGAACTAACTATAACGGGGAAATTTCACGGGTTTTGTACGAGTGAAATGTCCAACTAACTATAACTGTCCCTAAAACCTATGGTTTTTTCAGTGAATTTGTAAGGTTTTTAAATGCTAATTTCTAACTATAACGTGCCTGAAACCTATGGTTTTTTCAGTGAATATATATATATGTGTATATGTATATATATATGTTATGTGTATATATGTGTGTATATATATATATATGTGTGTATATATATATATGTATGTATATATATATATATGTAACATTCCAAATTACCCTCTGCGAGACGCCACACAGGTGGAAGTATCTCCTTTCATTTAGTGTGGGAGCAGGAGTCAACGTGTTCATTCCCCCAACACAAATTGCCATACCGGTTTCGGACAACACGCCCTTGCTCACTGGCCATGCACGCCATTTGTAGCTGATTTGAACTTTAACCTTGGAGTATCCTCTTGTGGCCCTGTAGGATGGTACTTCCCACATATCTAAGGCCACGCGGACACTCCAGCACATAGACCACGTATTCTGACTTGCATGTCAGATTTTTGTGAATAGGTTTCTCCTGATCACTGAACGGAGCTCTGTAAGAGGTTTGTTGACCCCATGTTGGCATGCTTTACATACTCTGCATTTGAAAAAGCCCTTACGTTGGGATAACCACGTGGATTTGGTACAGTTTCCCGGGTCATTGTGGACTAGCTCATCTCTCATTGAAGGCGCTTTACTATACGTGATTCCTGCCCTTTTGGGTAGCAGATGGCCTATAGTAGGGTCGCCTAGGATAATAGGCCAATTTTTCTTGATGATATTACTGATGGCTCTTGCCTGTTTGCTATAGCCAATTATGAATCTGAAGGTATCTGGGTTTTCCTTGTTGTTATGGTCACCCTCTGATCTAATAGATCTTGGCCGAGGGGATAGTAAGACTGCTCTTTCTAATTCTTTACTTTTAGTAATGGCTGTTGCAATCGTTTTTTTGTCATATCCCCTTTCAAGAAACCTTCTTTGACTAGCTAATTGGGCCAACAGTAATTTATCATCATTGCTGCAGATGCGTTTCAACCGGAGCATCTCACCATAGGGTATACTCTGTATAAGATGTTGTGCAGTAGTTTTACGGTGTAGTCTAGTTGCAATTTTTCCTTCCCTGATGTAAATCTGTACATCCAGGAAATTAACTACTTGGTCGCTTATGGTGGCTGTGAACTCTAAATTAAGATTGTTGTTGTTGAGATCACTGATGAATCCCTCCACCTCCGGCCGGGTCCCCTGCCAGATGATGAAGAGATCATCAATGTATCTCAACCACACCTTGATGTTTTGGGTAACTTTTCTCTCATGTTCTTTGAGGAGGACCAACTCCTCCCACCAACCCATGTGGAGACAGGCATAGCTGGGGAGAAGCTGGCCCCCTATAGCTACACCACGTAATTGAGTGATCTAGAGTATTCTGAAAAATAAAAATATTGTTATTTAAACAAAAGCTAACCATATCCCTGAGCATTTTGCTATGATGTTTCAATTCCGGTGGCCTCTGATCAAGATAGTGCATCAACGCTTTCATACCATCCCGGTGATTTATAGAGGTGTACAGTGAAGACACATCTAATGTGATTAACAAATAATCATGATTCCATTCACATTTCTGGATTTTTGATAAAAAGTCTCCAGTGTCCCGGATGTATGAAGGTAGATTCTGTACATAGTTTTGAAGAAAATAGTCCACATATACAGAAGTATGTTCAAGGAGGCTGTTTCTTGCGGAAATGATCGGTCTTCCCGGTGGTTTAGCTGGGTTTTTATGTATTTAGGAATGA
>CAWUFW010018900.1:45000-55000 GCA_963921515.1 Calotriton arnoldi | reverse complement strand
GGCTTTTACAATGGAAGAGAGATGGAAGTATATCATCAGAGGAATATAATTTCCTACACGTAGAACATCCTATATTGCCCAGACTGTATTTAATTCCCAAAGTCCACAAGAAGATTGCCCCAGTCCCTGGCAGACCTATCATCTCGGCCATCGGAAGTGTAGGGGAACATGTAACAGAGTATGTGGATTATTTTCTGCAGGATTTGGTAAAACAACTACCTTCTTTTTAAAAGACACCAGTGATTTATTGAATAAGTTAATGGGTATAGAATGGTCTGAGGAGTTGCTGTTTATGACGTTAGACATTGAATCGTTATATACTAGTATAGAACATGCAACGGGCCTAAATGCTATACAACACTTTCTGGATACAAGACCATTGGATTGCTATGTTCATAACAAGATGCTTTTAGATTTAATAACCTGGTGTCTTTTTAACAATTATTTTTTGTTTGGCAATGAAGTGTTTGTACAAAAGAGGGGTGTGGCGATGGGGGCCTGCTTCTCCCCCAGTTATGCATGTTTGCATGTTGGCTGGTGGGAGGAGCGGGTCCTGATGCGCACATTCCATTCTGATTACTGTAAGCATGTAGCACAATGGTGGCGTTACATAGATGATGTTTTTATTATTTGGAGAGGGGATGAAACAAGTGCTAAGGATTTCATTAATAGAATCAATGTCAATACTGCCAATTTAAAGTTCACCTCTCAGATTAGTAAACAACAGGTGGAATTTTTAGATGTCAAAATATACATTAAAAATGGGCGTATAGCAACAACTCTTCATAGAAAAGCCACAGCTGGCAATACAATCTTACATGCCAGCAGTGCGCATCCCAAGCATACTATCAAAAGCATCCCTTTAGGAGAATTAATACGCCTCAAGCGAATCTGCAGTACAGATGAGGATTTCACTGTATGCAAACAAGAGGCCTTACAAAGATTTAAAGCTAGGGGCTACAGTGAAACCGATCTGACTGAGGCAGTTCAAAAAGTTAATATGAAATCTAGGAATACACTCTTGTCTCAAGCGAAACATACAGAAAAGATAGATACCTCTATGAATGCACCAAGATTAATCACGGCTTTTAGTAAACAGGAGAGGAGAATCAGGTCAATCATTAGGCGTAACTGGCCTATTATTATGACAGATGGAGTATTGGCTCCAATTTTACCATCACAACCCACGATCACATATAGGAAGGGCCCTTCCATGACTACACATATTGTGAAGACGTTTCCCGAACTAGCGACAGCAAAAAAATGGCTACAACCGAAGCAAGGTTTCACTAAGTGCTCTTCCTGTAGAGCATGTAGGTTCGGGATAAATACTACCTCGTATTTAACGCCTTTTAGTCCAGACAAGGTTGTGATTAGGGGAAGTTTTAATTGCAAAACTGAATTTGCGGTTTATGTTCTGACTTGCACCTGTGGTCTCAGATATGTGGGCAGCACCAAGCTACAGGTGCATGTCAGAATATTGCAGCATTTGCGGGCCATTGTCAATAATGATTCTACTTACCCGGTGGCCCGACATTTTAAATCTATACATAACAACGATCTCAATTGTTTGCAGTACTTTGTCGTGGCAGCAATTCCCAAATCCCGGAGGGGAGGCAATAGGGAAAAGATGCTGAGAAAGTTGGAGTCAAAAATGATATTAGAGTTGGATAGTAAAACACCTAATGGTTTGAACAACACAGAAGACCTGTACCATTTCCTGTAAAGTCTTATGATTATTGGACAGTCAAATGAATTTATGAGTTTAGTTATGATCGTTTTACATTGGATTGATTAGAATGCCGCAGGTATTTAGGGTTTTTATTATCTGTGTTAAGTAAGAGTATTACCTTATTACCTAATGGTTATAGTTGTTGTATATTGATTTTAAATATCATTAGCACTAGCACTTTACACAGGGTCTATTTTGGATCTTGTATAGCACTTTATAGTTACACTGGCACTTTTCTTCTGCGATTTTGCACATTTCAGCCTGAATATGAAGTATGGGTATTTTCCAGCATTTAAGCAGGAAGTTGAAAAAGATAGGCACTGTACCAAATATAGTCATGAGCTACTAATTTATAATGTTTACAAACAATTATAGCGATTTTGCACAGACATAGTTTTTTATCATTACTATGATTTTCATGTTTTTAACAAAATGTTAATTATATGTGTTATGAATTTAATATGTAATATTTCAGGTAGATAAGTGAATGAATATTTTTAAATTATTTAATTATTTATTTACTGTGTAAAATTATTACCTTGAATTTTACAGTGCAATTTCTATGTATGTATTTATATTTCATATGCGTGCATTCATGCAGCAATGATTGTGACTCATGCTTGAAAAATAAGGTTCCCATTGATGGCTGTATTATGAAAAAGTTTAGAAAACAGACTTGTCATAAGTGTTACATAAAATTGCCAGGGTGTTTTTTCTATGTTTATTAACCACGTGGTGACAACACTCTAACACAGCATTGCATTTAAAATGGCGAAGTCAGTTTCCTACTTGACTTGTGAGCAAGGGTACTAGGTATCCGAAACGCGTCAGGTTCGAGGTTGCATTAATAAAGAAACATCTAGCCTCATATTGTTGGGCTCGTGTCTCTGTTCGCCAGTTGCATGGAAGTGCAGAGATTTTGGAGCATTGTATATATATACATGTGTGTATATATGTATGTATATATATACATGTGTGTATATATGTATGTATATATATACATGTGTGTATATATGTATGTATATATATACATGTGTGTATATATGTATGTATATATATACATGTGTGTATATATGTATGTATATATATACATGTGTGTATATATGTATGTATATATATACGTGTGTATATATGTATGTATATATATACGTGTGTATATATGTATGTATATATACGTGTGTATATATGTATGTATATATATACATGTGTGCTTGGGAAGATGAAGTGACAGATTTTGGGGTTCGGAAGGCTGCCCCAGGCCGCGTAGATGTCCGGGGTGGCGGGAGACAGACTGGTTAGGATCTCACCGAAGTGTCTGCTGACTCCTGGGGGTGTTTCCGGCGGCCTACATCCGGTGCTGGGAAGTCCATGTAGTGAGAGTACCGGCTGCCGTGTGTCTCCCGAAGAGCTCTGGGTGACGTCTCTTAAACGCGTTATTTGTCGCTTGTGGATCCGACAGTCCCTGCTTGCAGCACACAACTCTCACACTGGCTTCACCACGTTGGTCTACCTGTGTACCTGTGATGGACGCAAGAGTGGGAAAGGGCTCACGCTCCATTTGTGAGGGCAGTCTTAGCACAGTGGATCCGTGGGGTTAGAAACCGCTCTCTTTAAATGCGAGCGATAAAACTGCTCTCTTTTCTCCAAGCGAGCTCCAGGACAGCGCTCTTCTCTACGTGCGAGGTCTAGAACAGCTCTTTCATTCGAGCTCTAGAACAGCTCTTCCCCCCTCCATGCGAGCTCTAGAACAGCTTTATCTCCTCCATGCGAGGTCTAGAACAGCTCTTTCATTCGAGCTCTAGAACAGCTCTTTTTTCCCCTCCATGCCAGCTCTAGAACAGCTCTATTTCCCCCCTCCATGCGAGCTCTAGAACAGCTTTTTCCTCCATACGAGCGCTAGAACAGCTCTTTTCTGCATGCAAGCTCTAGAACAGCTCTAACTCCTCCATGTGAGCTCTAGAACAGCTCTCTTTTCTGCATGCAAGCGCTCGAACAGCTCTCTTTTCTGCATGCAAGCGCTCGAACAGCTCTCTTTTCTGCATGCAAGGTCTAGAACAGCTCTTTTCTCCATGCGAGCACTAGAATAGCTCTTTTCTGCATGCAAGCTCTAGAACAGCTCTTTTCTGCATGCAAGGTCTAGAACCGCTGTCTTTTCTCCATGCGAGCTCTAGAACAGCTCTATTCCCCATGCGAGCTCTAGACCAGCTCTCTTTTCTCCATGCAAGCTCTAGAACAGCTCTTTTCTCCATGCAAGCTCTAGAACAGCTCTTTTCTCCATGCAAGCTCTAGAACAGCTCTTTTGTCTCCGTGTGAGCTCTAGAACAGCTCTTTTCTCCGTGTGCGAGCTCTAGAACAGCTCTTTTCCCCATGCAAGCTCTAGACCAGCTCTCTTTTCCCCATGCCAGCTCTAGACCAGCTCTTCTCTCCATGCAAGCTCTAGAACAGCTCTTTTCTCCCCAACAGCTCTTTTCTCCATGCGAGCTCTAGAGCAGCTCTCTTTTCTCCATGCGAGCTCTAGAGCAGCTCTTTTCTCCATGCGAGCTCTAGAACACCCTTTTTCTCCTTGCGAGCTCTAGAACAGCTCTCTTTTCTCCATGCGAGCTCTGGAACAGCTCTTTTCTCCATGCAAGCTCTAGAACAGCTCTCTTTTCTCCATGCGAGCTCTAGAACAGCTCTTTTCTCCATGCGAGCTATAGAACAGCTCTTTTGTCTGCGTGCGAGCTCTAGAACAGCTCTTTAATCCATGCGAGCTCCAGAACAGCTCACTTTTCTCCATGCGAGCTCCAGAACAGCTCGCTTTTCTCCATGTGAGCTCTAGAACAGCTCGCTTTTCTCCATGCGAGCTCTAGAACAGCTTGCTTTTCTCCATGCGAGCTCTAGAACAGCTCGCTTTTCTGCATGCAGGCGCTCGAACAGCTCTCTTTTCTGCATGCAAGCTCTAGAACAGCTCTCTTTTCTCCATGCGAGCACTAGAACAGCTCATTTCTGCATGCAAGCTCTAGAACAGCTCTTTTCTGCATGCAAGGTCTAGAACCGCTGTCTTTTCTCCATGTGCGCTCTAGAACAGCTCTTTTTTCCATGCGAGCTCTAGAACAGCTCTCTTCTCCATGCAAGCTCTAGAATAGCTCTCTTTTCTCCATGCGAGCTCTAGAACAGCTCTTTTCCCTATGCAAGCTCCAGAACAGCTCTCTTTTCTCAATGCGAGCTCTAGGACAGCTCTTTTCTCCCTAACAGCTCTTTTCTCCATGCGAGCTCTAGAACAGCTCTCTTTTCTCCATGCAAGCTCTAGAACAACTCTCTTTTCTCCATGCAAGCTCTAGAACAGCTCTCTTTTCTCCATGCGAGCTCTAGAACAGCTCTCTTTTCTGCATGCGAGCTCTAGAACAGCTCTCTTTTCTGCATGCGAGCTCTAGAACAGCTCTTTTCTCCATGCGAGCTCTAGAACAGCTCTTTTGTCTTCGTTCGAGCTCTGGAACAGCTCTTCTCTCCATGCGAGCTCTAGAACAGCTCTTTTCTCCATGCGAGCGCTAGAACAGCTCTCTTTTTTCCATGCGAGCTCTAAAACAGCTCTTTTCTCCGCGTGCGAGCTCTAGAACAGCTTTTTCCCCCCATGCAAGCTCTAGAACAGCTCTTTTCTCCATGCGAGCTCTAGAACAGCTCTTTTCTCCCTAACAGCTCTCTTTTCTCCATGCGAGCTCTAGAACAGCTCTCTTTTCTCCATGCGAGCTCTAGAACAGATCTCTTTTCTCCATGCGAGCTCTAGAACAGCTCTCTTTTCTGCATGTGAGATCTAGCTCCAGGCTGCTTCAGTGAAATGCTCCATGTGTTTCCCTGTTTGAATGTTCAGTGAAGAGCAGTGCTCCCCAGATGCCTATAGTCTTGTGAGGTTTCAGCTCCCGGGGGTGTGTGTGTAGTACATGCAGTGAAGGCCTCAGATAGACCCAGACCTGGGTGGATAAAAATAAGGGGCGTTGTGCTTTGAGGCAACAATTACAAATGTCAAGATAACTTTGGGGATTAATGTACTTGTTGGGGAGAGATCGGTGTTTTGTCTAGTGGCAGTTTTGACTCAAAGTAGCACAGAGGGTTAATGTGCAAAGGACATGTACGCAGTAGTGGCCCGTGTTTGGGATGAGTGGCGGGCGGGGGGCATAGGGGCCGCGAAGGGAGGGAACAAAATAAAAAAAATAAAAAAAAATTTTAAACTACCTTCAGCCTCCTCTGCTTCAGGCACAGGGTGCCCTACAGCCTGTCCTGAAGCTGCTGTCACATGAGGGCAGCTTCGGGATAGGCCTGAGCGCCCTCGATTGGCACTCCAGGACAGACTAGGAGCCTGTGCCTGCTCTCTTTAACCCCAGCAATGCAGCTGGGGTTGGAGAGAGGTTCGCTGCGCATGATGGTTTGGCTGGCCTGAGACGGCCGGCCAGGCCCACATGTGCACAGTGAGGGGAGTGCACTACCACTCCCCTCAGTGCCGTCACCCCCAGGCCCTGCCCCCAAGACTCAGCAGGAAAGGAGAAATAAAACGAGTGTCGTTTTGGGGAGGAGGGGGGCACGACACTCCTCCGCCATAGCGGAGGAGCCGCCGCTGCATGTACCATGCAGATCACAGAACTATATATATATGTAGATAACTCAGGGGGGTTACTTCTTTTGTCACAGAGATCCTATTGTTACTTGCAGATCATATGTTACAATCATAACCAATATAACGCAGTGAGCTATGAACGTTTTCAAAGCGCTGCAAGCAAACTGGAAGGAATAGGGCTGGAACCTTATGTTTTTCCCAAGTATTTCATTTTCCTAATGTTGCTAACAAGGGTTTGTATGGGTAGAAATAAATTGTTATTAGTGAAGCCAACCCCAAACACTGTCACATTTTAAATCCAGAGTTTGTGCTTCTCCAGACCAAGCACTCTTAAAATATACTGCCTACCAGCATGGATGACGTGACTCCTGCATCCTATAGTCCTCATTGTCTTTAATAACATTAACTCAAAAAATCACTCATATGCCCTTTAGTGAAGAAAACAAACTTGGACCCGCTGAACCCTGACAACTACAGACCCATTACAAATGGACCTTTCCTGGGCAAACTGATAGAAAGAGCAGCGTTCACCCAGATGTCACAATTCATTGAAGAGAATGCCATACTCTCAGACTTCCAAACAGGATTCCGTCCGGGAAGAGGCACTGAATCTGCCCTCCTTGCCATCTGGGATGACCTGAAGAATACAGTTGACCGCAGTGGGGTTGCTGCGCTATTCCTCTTGGACCTCTCAGCTGCCTTTGACACAGTTGACCATGACGCTCTGAAACAAAGACTCTATGAAGCCGGCATAGAGGGAACTGCTCTAGACTGGATCACGTCCTACCTTCAAAACAGAACTAATGTCATCCATACCCCACCTTTCTCGTCCAAACCATACTCCACAAAAGCAGGGGTCCCTCAAGGTTCTATCATCTCGCCCATGCTTTTCAACATCTACATGAAGTCATTACCGGTACTGATCAATCAATTTCACCTCACGTGCTATAACTATGCAGATGACACGCAAATACTCCTTCAACTGGAATGCCCCAAAGACATTGAAAAATCCCCAATTTTCAGTTGTCTCAGGGCTGTGGATCAGTGGATGACTTGGAGCCATCTCAAACTGAATGCTTCAAAAACAGAAATACTCACGTGTGGCGATTGGAAACATTACGACCCGCCTGGCCTGATGAACTGGGATCACCGCCTTGGCAATTGTTGAAGAGAGACCACTACCCTAAACTCTGCGGGGTGAGGTGATTACAGAGATTACTTGCCATCATAGGTCAGCCTCTGAATTGCTGTTGTCGATAAATGGTTCCACTCGAGATGCAGTTAACACCTTACATCTGAGTCTGCTCCTATGCTGATATATTCACCTGCCTTGAAAGCCCTGCATTGGTTACCGGTTGCCAGAAGATCCACGTTCAAGCTACTTTGTATCACCCACAAAGCAATACATGGAATGGGACCGCTCTTCATCAGGAATAAAATCACCAAATACATTCAACAAAGGAACCTACGCTCTAAAGGGGCATCTCGCCTCAAAATCCCAAGATACAAGGAAAAAACCATGGGTGGCACATCCTTCTCTGTTCAAGCAGCCAAACTATGGAACTCTTTAACCCCCAACATAAGATCCACCGACAACCACCTTATCTTCAGAAAACGACTCAAGAATTGGCTCTTCCCCACATAAGCACCATACGCAAACAGAAATTTACAGCATATTCCTCTGTATATAAACATTTATTTTCACTATAAATATGTACCTATCTTTGTGTATTGCTTTGTATAAACATGTAGAATAATTATGTTGTTGTAAGTAAGTAAATAAATAAATAAAAATCATCTTTGGTCTACATGTACTTACTTCCATTGTGCATCGATGTACCTTCCATGTACTTGGATCTGTGTGTCTGTTATTTTTCTCCTGAAAAAGCATATCCAATGCACTACCCTATTTCTCATCCTGTACCTCTATCAATATCTTTAATCTATATATACTTACCTCCTTTATGCATCTATATACTTTCAATGTACTTATGGATCTATATATTTATCACTTTCTTCTAATTTAGCATTTCAAATGCACTACCCTATTTTCTCAGCCTTTACTTCTCTCAATATATCCTCTGGCCCAACCTTCTGACTCATCTCAAACTTCTTTCTACTACTCTTTCCAATGCACTACCCTATCTCTCACCCTATACATCTATCAATATATCCTCTACATCCACTCTCTCATTTATCCCAAACCCCATACCACTACTATGATCCCCAAAATAACCCTTTCTAGACTCTCTCCTACTCTACCCCGCCTTGCATCATCTGACACCTCCTTTTACTATACCGATCCCCCAAAACAAACCTTTCTAAACTCTTCCTCTGACTCTTCCCCTCAAAAACCCGTTTTTACTCATCCAAAAGCCTTTTCCTACTGCTATGACCTAAAAAAAAAAAAAGAAAAAAAAATCTCACTCTTCTGTCCCTCCACTATCCTTTTCAATCAAAATAACAGACTAACATGTTCACTTCTCAAATTCCATATTCCACTATACTAATTCACCACTAATCCTTTATGGGTTCCAGAGTAGCGTGCTACTCGCCAATAAAGCGTTTCAACACCCATCAGGGTTACCAGCGCTATATAAATGCAAAAATGTTTCCCTTTTTCTACCCCTCCCCAACCCTTCTCAATCCAAATAACTGACTAACATATCCACCACTCAAATTACTTTCATGTTTTGCCAGACTAATTCAACAGTAATCCTTATGGGTTCCAGAGTAGCGTGCTACTCGCCAGCAAAGCACTTCAAACCCCATCAAGGGGTAGCAAGCGCTATATAAATACAAACCTCTTTCCCTCTTCTATCCCGCAACCTACCCTTCTCTATCGAAATAACTGAATAACATATCCACCACTCAAATTACTTCATACTTCACTATACTAATTTTCAACACTAATCCTTTATGGGTTCCGGAGTAGCGTCCTACTCGCCAGAAAAGCGCTTCAACACCCATCAGGGGTAACAGGTGCTACATGAATGCAAACCTTTCTTCCCTTTTATCCCTCCGCTACCCTTCTCACTCCAAATAACTGACTAATATCCACCACTCAAATTACTTTCATATTTCACCATACTAATTCAGCACTAATCCTTTATGGGTTTCCGGAGTAGCATGCTTCAACACCCCATCAGGGGTAACAAGCGCTATATAAATACAAACCTTTTTTTCCTCTTCTATCCTTCTGCTATCCTTCCGAATCCGAATAACTGACTAACCTATCCACCACTTAAAATTTACTTGCATGTTTCACTATACTAATTCAACACTAATCTTCTATGGGTAGCGTGCTACTCGCTGAAAAAGCGCTTCGACGCCTCGTCAGGGGTAGTAAGGGCTATATAAATGCAATTACAATACAATACAATACAATATGTGTATATATATGTGTGTGTATATATGTGTGTATATATATATATATATGTGTATATATATGTGTGTGTATATATGTGTGTATATATATACACGTGTATATATGTGTGTATATATATATATATATGTGTATATATATATGTGTGTATATATACATATATATATATATATATATATCCTTCAAGACCACTCTCCGAACCTCCGCACCGGCGAACAGAGAGAGACAGACCCGGATAGTGTTGGCAGGTAAGATGTTTTATTCTCCTCTCACCCCGTGACGCGTTTTGTGCACC
>CAWUFW010018900.1:37500-40000 GCA_963921515.1 Calotriton arnoldi | reverse complement strand
GGACTGCATCAGTAGTGCTCAGGGGATTGTAGCAGTGCATGTGTTAGTGCCTGGGTCATTGCATGAGTACATGGGTAGTGACTGCATGATTACAGTACTGCAAGGAGCGTGCATGGTGAATTTATAAGTGCTTGTGTTTTGGCGGAGTGATTGGATAAGGACATGGAACTGGCTGGGTGATTGGAGGAATGCATGGGTAGTGACAAGGAGATGGCTGGGCTGCATCAGTAGTGCTCAGGGGATTGTAGCAGTGCATGTGTTAGTGCCTGGGCCATTGCATGAGTACATGGGTACTGACTGGATGATTAGAGTGCTGCAAGGAGAGTGCATGGTGAATTTATAAGTGCTTGGGTTTTGGCGGAGTGATTGGATAAGTACACACATGTCACATCAGGCCCGCCCCCTCCCTTCACCACTGTGCAAACGCGCACCCTGGCAGGTTTTAAGTTGGGGTATTAATTCCCATTGAATCCTGAGGGTCCCTGGGGACCAACTAGCCCACCAGGTACCTCCAGTAAGTGCCACAGAGCTGCGTTGCACTGGACGTACCTGGTGGGCTAGTTGGCCCCCAGGGACCCTCAGGATTAAAGGGGACTTAATCCCCCAACTTAAAACGCGCCACAGGGCGCGTTTGCACACTTGTCACATCAGTCCACGCCCACTCCCTGCACCACTGTGCAAACGCACCCCCTGGTGCGTTGTAAATTGGGGATTAAGTCCCTTGAGTCCTGAGGGCCTTGGGTCATAGCCCACCAGCTACCTCCAGTAAGCGCCACAGAGCTACGTTGCAGAGTGGTGTAAAAAAGGGGCGTGGCCTTGGACCACCTCTCTGCAACGCAGCTCCCTGGCGCTTACTGGAGGTACCTGGTGGGCTAGTTGGCCTCCAGGGACCCTCAGGATCCAAGGGGACTTAATCCCTCAACTTAAAACGCACCACAGGGCGCGTTTGCACACTTGTCACATCAGGCCACGCCCCCTCCCTGCATCACTGTGCAAACGCGCCCCCTGGTGCGTTGTAAATTGGGGGATTAAATCCCCTTGAGTCCTGAGGGTCCCTGGGGGCCAAGTAGCCCACCAGCTACCTCCAGTAAGTGCCACAGAGCTGCGTTGCAGAGTGGTGAAAAAAGGGGGTGTGGCCTTGGACCACCTCTCTGCAACGCAGCTCCCTGGCGCTTACTGGAGGTACCTGGTGGGCTAGTTGGCCCCCAGGGACCCTGAGGATTGAAGGGGAATTAATCCCCCAACTTAAAATGCGCCACGGGGCGCGTTTGCACAGTGGTGCAGGGAGGGGGCGGGGCCTGATGTGACAAGTGTGCAAACGTGCCCGTTGACGCGTTTTAAGTTGGGTGATTAAGTCCCCTTGAATCCTGAGGGACCCTGGGGTCCAACTAGCCCACCAGGTACCTCCAGTATGTGCCACAGAGCTGCGTTGCAAAGAGGTGTAAAAAGGGGCGTGTCCTCGGACCACCTCTCTGCAACGCAGCTCCCTGGCGCTTACTGGAGGTACCTGGTGGGCTAGTTGGCCCCCAGGGACCCTCAGGATTCAAGCGGACTTAATCCCCCAACTTAAAACGCACCACAGGGCGCGTTTGCACACTTGTCACATCAGGCCACGCCCTCCCTGCACCACTGTGCAAACGTGCCCCCTGGTGCATTGTAAATTGGGGATTAAATCCCTTGAGTCTCTGAGGATCACTGAGGCCAACTAGCCCACCAGCTACCTCCAGTAAACGCCACAGAGCTGCGTTGCAGTGGTGTAAAAAGGGGGTGTGTCCTTGGACCACCTCTCTGCAACGCAGCTCCCTGGCGCTTACTGGAGGTACCGGGTGGGCTCGTGGGCCCCCAGGGACCCCCAGTATTCAAGAGGAATTAATTCCCCAACTTAAAACGCGCCACGGGGCGCGTTTGCAGAGTGTTGCTGGGAAGGGGCGGGGCCTCCGGCGCGATGCCGTTGAAAAAAAATATATATATATTTATTTTTTTTAGAAGGGGGGCTGTGTGGCCCCCCTTTTTCTTTTTTTGGGGCCCTGGGGACCCCATCCCCCAGGGCCTGACCCCTTTTTTAAAAAAAAACAAAAAAACAGGAGGGGGGCTGCGTGGCCCCCCCTCCAGAGGCCAATTATGGCCCTGGGGACCCCATCCCCGGGGCCTGGCCACCCTGTGTATTTATTATTTTTTTGTTGGGAGGGGGGCCGCGTGGCCCCCCTCCTCAGGCCAATTATGGCCCCGGGGACCCCATCCCCCGGGGCCGGCCTGCTGTTTTTTAAAAAATTTATTTTTGAAAGGGGAGGGGGGCCACGTGGCCCCCCTCCCACGCCACTCCTGGCCCCGGGGACCCCATCCCCTGGGGCCTGGCCTCTCCGTTGGGGACCATGGGGGGGCCCCAATTCCCCCACGGTCCCGCCGGCTCCCCGCCTCCTGCGGAAGCCGGCATTGCTTTTCCACACGGGGAGCTGCTGACATGCAGCTCCCCTTGTGGAAAAGTAATTCTGCTTTGGAT
>CAWUFW010018900.1:20000-25000 GCA_963921515.1 Calotriton arnoldi | reverse complement strand
GGACCAGTACTGGGCTGAAAGATGCAGCACTGAGGTCTCTCCTGATAACAGGTGAGTAAATCGGAATTCGTATTTCGGCTGATTTTAGAGGAATATTTTAAAGTTCTAAAACTCCACACTTAGAAGAATTTCCAAGTGAAACCAGTCAATGTTAGCCTATGAAGGAAATTCAAGTTACCGGTAAGTACGGTTAAAATTACTTTTGAGGATCAGTACTGGGCTGAAAGATGCAGCACTGAGGTCTCTCCTGATAACAGGTGAGTAAATCGGAATTCGTATTTCGGCTGATTTTAGAGGAATATTTTAAAGTTCCAAAACTCCACACTTAGAAGAATTTCCAAGTGAAACCATTCAATGTTAGCCTATGAAGGAAATTCAAGTTACCGGTAAGTACGGTTAAAATTACTTTTCAGGACCAGTACTGGGCTGAAAGATGCAGCACTGAGGTCTCTCCTGATAACAGGTGAGTAAATCGGAATTCGTATTTCGGCTGATTTTAGAGGAATATTTTAAAGTTCCAAAACTCCACACTTAGAAGAATTTCCAAGTGAAACCAGTCAATGTTAGCCTATGGAAGGAAATTCAAGTTACTGGTAAGTACGGTTAAAATTACTTTTCAGGATCAGTACTGGGCTGAAAGATGCAGCACTGAGGTCTCTCCTGATAACAGGTGAGTAAATCAGAATTCGGATTTCGGCTGATTTTAGTGGAATATTTTAAAGTTCTAAAACTCCACACTTAGAAGAATTTCCAAGTGAAACCAGTCAATGTTAGCCTAAGAAGAAAATTCAAGTTACCGGTAAGTACGGTTAAAATTACTTTTCAGGACCAGTACTGGGCTGAAAGATGCAGCACTGAGGTCTCTCCTGATAACAGGTGAGTAAATCAGAATTCGGATTTCGGCTGATTTTAGAGGAATATTTGTATGTTTCAAAAATCAACACTTAGAAACTTTTTCAGCAAAAAGCAGGCAATGATATCCTATGGAAGGAAATTCAAGTTACTGGTAAGTACGGTTAAAATTACTTTTGAGGATCAGTACTG
Organism: Calotriton arnoldi; assembly: GCA_963921515.1. Lineage (NCBI taxonomy): Eukaryota > Metazoa > Chordata > Amphibia > Caudata > Salamandridae > Calotriton > Calotriton arnoldi. The sequence goes on along the minus strand of CAWUFW010018900.1, from coordinate 23,956 downwards.
GGCTGAAAGATGCAGCACTGAGGTCTCTCCTGATAACAGGTGAGTAAATCAGAATTCGGATTTCGGCTGATTTTAGAGGAATATTTGTATGTTTCAAAAATCAACACTTAGAAACTTTTTCAGCAAAAAGCAGGCAATGATATCCTATGGAAGGAAATTCAAGTTACTGGTAAGTACGGTTAAAATTACTTTTGAGGATCAGTACTGGGCTGAAAGATGCAGCACTGAGGTCTCTCCTGATAACAGGTGAGTAAATCGGAATTCGTATTTCGGCTGATTTTAGAGGAATATTTTAAAGTTCCAAAACTCCACACTTAGAAGAATTTCCAAGTGAAACCAGTCAATGTTAGCCTATGGAAGGAAATTCAAGTTACTGGTAAGTACGGTTAAAATTACTTTTCAGGATCAGTACTGGGCTGAAAGATGCAGCACTGAGGTCTCTCCTGATAACAGGTGAGTAAATCAGAATTCGGATTTCGGCTGATTTTAGTGGAATATTTTAAAGTTCTAAAACTCCACACTTAGAAGAATTTCCAAGTGAAACCAGTCAATGTTAGCCTAAGAAGGAAATTCAAGTTACCGGTAAGTACGGTTAAAATTACTTTTCAGGACCAGTACTGGGCTGAAAGATGCAGCACTGAGGTCTCTCCTGATAACAGGTGAGTAAATCAGAATTCGGATTTCGGCTGATTTTAGAGGAATATTTGTATGTTTCAAAAATCAACACTTAGAAACTTTTTCAGCAAAAAGCAGGCAATGATATCCTATGGAAGGAAATTCAAGTTACTGGTAAGTACGGTTAAAATTACTTTTGAGGATCAGTACTGGGCTGAAAGATGCAGCACTGAGGTCTCTCCTGATAACAGGTGAGTAAATCAGAATTCGGATTTCGGCTGATTTTAGAGGAATATTTGTATGTTTCAAAAATCAACACTTAGAAACTTTTTCAGCAAAAAGCAGGCAATGATATCCTATGGAAGGAAATTCAAGTTACTGGTAAGTACGGTTAAAATTACTTTTGAGGATCAGTACTGGGCTGAAAGATGCAGCACTGAGGTCTCTCCTGATAACAGGTGAGTAAATCGGAATTCGTATTTCGGCTGATTTTAGAGGAATATTTTAAAGTTCCAAAACTCCACACTTAGAAGAATTTCCAAGTGAAACCAGTCAATGTTAGCCTATGAAGGAAATTCAAGTTACCGGTAAGTACGGTTAAAATTACTTTTCAGGACCAGTACTGGGCTGAAAGATGCAGCACTGAGGTCTCTCCTGATAACAGGTGAGTAAATCAGAATTCGGATTTCGGCTGATTTTAGAGGAATATTTGTATGTTTCAAAAATCAACACTTAGAAACTTTTTCAGCAAAAAGCAGGCAATGATATCCTATGGAAGGAAATTCAAGTTACTGGTAAGTACGGTTAAAATTACTTTTGAGGATCAGTACTGGGCTGAAAGATGCAGCACTGAGGTCTCTCCTGATAACAGGTGAGTAAATCAGAATTCGGATTTCGGCTGATTTTAGAGGAATATTTGTATGTTTCAAAAATCAACACTTAGAAACTTTTTCAGCAAAAAGCAGGCAATGATATCCTATGGAAGGAAATTCAAGTTACTGGTAAGTACGGTTAAAATTACTTTTGAGGAGCAGCACTGAGGTCTCTCCTGATAACAGGTGAGTAAATCGGAATTCGTATTTCGGCTGATTTTAGAGGAATATTTTAAAGTTCCAAAACTCCACACTTAGAAGAATTTCCAAGTGAAACCAGTCAATGTTAGCCTATGAAGGAAATTCAAGTTACCGGTAAGTACGGTTAAAATTACTTTTGAGGATCAGTACTGGGCTGAAAGATGCAGCACTGAGGTCTCTCCTGATAACAGGTGAGTAAATCGAATTCGTATTTCGGCTGATTTTAGAGGAATATTTTAAAGTTCCAAAACTCCACACTTAAAAGAATTTCCAAGTGAAACCAGTCAATGTTAGCCTATGAAGGAAATTCAAGTTACCGGTAAGTACGGTTAAAATTACTTTTGAGGATCAGTACTGGGCTGAAAGATGCAGCACTGAGGTCTCTCCTGATAACAGGTGAGTAAATCGGAATTCGGATTTCGGCTGATTTTAGAGGAATATTTGCACAATGGTGAAGGGAGGGGGCGGGGCCTGAGGTGACATCTGTGCAAACGCGCCCGTGGTGCGTTTTAAGTTGGGGGATTAAGTCCCCTTGAATCATGAGGGTCCCTACGGGCCAACTAGCCCACCAGGAACCTCCAGTATGCGCCAGGGGCTGCGTTGCAGAGACATGTACAGAGGCCACACCCCTTTTACACCTCTCTGCAACGCAGCTCTGTGGCGCTTTCTGGATGTACCTGTTGGGCTAGTTGGCCCCAGGGACCCTCAGGATTGAAGAGGATTTAATTCCCCATCTTAAAACGCGCCACGGGGCCTGTTTGCACACATGTCACCTGAAGCCCCGCCCCCTCCCTTCACCACTGTGCAAACGCGCCCGTGGCGCGTTTTAAGTCGGGGGATTAACTCCCTTGAATCCTGAGGGTCCCTGGGGTGCAACTAGCCCACCATATACCTCCAAAAAGCGCCATAGAGCTGCGTTGCAGAGAGGTGTAAAAGGGCGTGGCCTCTGTACACCTCTCTGCAAGGCAGCCCCCTGGCGCATACTGGAGGTTCCTGGTGGGCTAGTTGGCCCCAGGGACCCCCAGTATTCAAGGGGAATTCGTTCCCCTCTGCAAACGCGCCAGGGGCGCGTTTGCAGAGTGGTGAAGGAAGGGGCGGGGCCTGCGGGCCCGATCGTTTTTTTTTTTTTTTTTCCTGAAGGGGGCTGTGTGGCCCCCTTCCTTTTCCTATTTTTAGGCCCTGGGGACCCCATCCCCCAGGGCCTTACCCCTTTTTTTAATTTAATTAAAAAAAAAAAAAACGGGAAGGGAAGGGGGCTGCGTGGCCCCCTTCCCTGGGCCTGTATTGGCCCCGGGACCCCATCCCCCGGGGCATGGCCTTTTTTTATTTTCTTGGGAGGGGGCTGCGTGGCCCCCTCCTCAGGCCATTTAAGGCCCCGGGGACCCCATCCCCGGGGCCGGCCTTTCCATTTATTTTTTTTAAAAAAATTTTTATTTTTTGGGGAGGGGGGCCGCGTGGCCCCCCTCCTGGGCCACTACTTGCCCCGGGGACCCCATCCCCCGGGGCTGGCCCTCTCCGTTGGGGACTGTGGGGGGGTCCCCAATCCCCCCACAGTCCCGCCGGCTCCCCACGTCCTTTGGGAGCCGGCATTGCTGTTCCACATGGGGAGCAGCTGACATGCTGCTCCCCATGTGGAAAGCAATCTGCTTTGGATATTGGAAGAGAGAGCAGGTTTCCTGCTCTCTCTTCCAATATCCAAAGCAAGTTTGCAATGACAGGACGGGAGCCGCGAGGCTCCCGTCCTGTCATTGCAAACAGCAGTGTACCGGGGTAGGCACCCCGGGACACTGCAGGAGCCGGCCCTGGGGGTGGTGGTCCCCAGGGCCATCAAGGGCTCCAGGAGGGGGCCGCGCGGCCCCCTCCCATTCAGTGCACAGCCCCGGGGAGGTGGTGGTCCCCGGGCTCTGGGGGTCCAAAACGGACCCCCAATGTAATTTTTCTTAGTGCCCCGGGAGGTGGTGGTCTCCGGGCGTGTGGGGGCTGGAGCCCCCCACACAGGTTTTTAATTAAAAAAGAAGCCCCGGGAGGTGGTGGTCCCCGGGCTGCCGGAGGGCTCAGAGCCCTCCCGCACCATTCTACATAAAGCCCCGGGGTGGTGGTCCCCGGGGCTTGGGGGCCCTTAGAGGCCCCCACACATAAAATTAACCCCCCCAGCATGCCCCCGGGACTTGGCCCACCCGGGGGCCAATTAACATCAAAGCGCGGAGACCGCGCTCGATTTTTTTTTTTCGGCAGGGTTCGCGCTCCCTGAGCGCATCCTGCCGATTT
>CAWUFW010018900.1:15000-17500 GCA_963921515.1 Calotriton arnoldi | reverse complement strand
TTTTAAATGCTAATTTGTAACTATAACGTGTCTGAAACCGATGGTTTTTTCAGTGAATTTCAAAGGTTTTTTAAATGCTAATTTCTAACTATAACGTGCCTGAAACCTACGGTTTTTTCAGTGAATTTCAAAGGTTTTGTAAATGACAATTTTTAAATGTATTAATTGTTATATTAATTTTTTTCATACTGATTTACTACATTTTTAGAAACAATTTTTTTTACATATTTTATTTTTTAAATTACATTGTAATTACATTATACATTACATTACAAAAAATACTTTCTCATAATGAATTACTTTAGTTTAAATACTTTGCAGATAGGCAATAGACTTTTAAGTACAGTAGTTACAGTTGTTGCAATGGGCAACACATTTTCAAACACAATGCAACATTCAGCTCAATGTGAATTTCTAGTTAAATGCAATTAGTTACTTTATGGATTACTTTTGTAACCACAGGACTGGATCCTAGATTCAGTCCTGGTACATCTCCTGTAAACAGTTGAGTAAAAGCGTTTTGGTTACAGTCGTGATTTTTAAGGAATATTATTGTATTTTAAAAGTTGACACTTAGAAACTTTTTCTCATAGAATCACCAATGTTATCCTATGGAAGGAAATTCACTTAGCAGGTAAAAACTGTTATCGTTACTTTTTCTTACTCAGTGTTGGATCCTGGATCCAGCACTGGTGCATCTCCTGTAAACAGTTGAAAGAATGCGTTTAAGTCATACAGGCGATTTTTAAGGAATATTTGTAGTTTGTGAAAATCAACACTTTGAAACTTTTTGCTGAAAACCAGTCAATCTTAGCCTATGAAGGAAATTCAAGTTACCGGTAAGTACGGTTAAAATTACTTTTGAGGACCAGTACTGGGCTGAAAGATGCAGCACTGAGGTCTCTCCTGATAACAGGTGAGTAAATCGGAATTCGTATTTCGGCTGATTTTAGAGGAATATTTTAAAGTTCCAAAACTCCACACTTAGAAGAATTTCCAAGTGAAACCAGTCAATGTTAGCCTATGGAAGAAAATTCAAGTTACTGGTAAGTACGGTTAAAATTACTTTTCAGGACCAGTACTGGGCTGAAAGATGCAGCACTGAGGTCTCTCCTGATAACAGGTGAGTAAATCAGAATTCGGATTTCGGCTGATTTTAGAGGAATATTTGTATGTTTCAAAAATCAACACTTAGAAACTTTTTCAGCAAAAAGCAGGCAATGATATCCTATGGAAGGAAATTCAAGTTACTGGTAAGTACGGTTAAAATTACTTTTGAGGATCAGTACTGGGCTGAAAGATGCAGCACTGAGGTCTCTCCTGATAACAGGTGAGTAAATCGGAATTTGTATTTCGGCTGATTTTAGAGGAATATTTTAAAGTTCCAAAACTCCACACTTAGAAGAATTTCCAAGTGAAACCAGTCAATGTTAGCCTATGAAGGAAATTCAAGTTACCGGTAAGTACGGTTAAAATTACTTTTCAGGACCAGTACTGGGCTGAAAGATGCAGCACTGAGGTCTCTCCTGATAACAGGTGAGTAAATCGGAATTCGTATTTCGGCTGATTTTAGAGGAATATTTGCACAATGGTGAAGGGAGGGGGCGGGGCCTGAGGTGACATCTGTGCAAACGCGCCCCGTTGCGCGTTTTAAGTTGGGGGATTAAGTCCCCTTGAATCCTGAGGGTCCCTAGGGGCCAACTAGCCCACCAGGAACCTCCAATATGCGCCAGGGGGCTGCGTTTCAGAGACGTGTAGAGAGGCCACACCCCTTTTTACACCTCTCTGCAACGCAGCTCTGTGGCGCTTTCTGTATGTACCTGTTGGGCTAGTTGGCCCCCAGGGACCCTCAGGATTGAAGGGGATTTAATTCCCCATCTTAAAACGCGCCACGGGGCCTGTTTGCACACATGTCACCTGAAGCCCCGCCCCTCCCTTCACCACTGTGCAAATGCGCCCGTGGCGCGTTTTAAGTTGGGGATTAAGTCCCTTGAATCCTGAGGTCCCCGGAGTCCAACTAGCCCACCATATACCTCCAAAAAGCGCCACAGAGCTGCGTTGCAGAGAGGTGTAAAAGGGGTGTGGCCTCTCTACACGTCTCTGCAACGCAGCCCCTGGCGCATATTGGAGGTTCCTGGTGGGCTAGTTGGCCCCCAGGGACCCCCAGTATTCAAGGGGAATCGTTCCTCCTCTGCAAACGCACCAGGGGGCGCGTTTGCAGAGTGGTGAAGGAAGGGGCGGGGCCTGCGGGCCCGATCGTTTAAAAAAATATATATATTTTGTCCCCTGAAGGGGGCTGTGTGGCCCCCTTCCTTTTTCCTGTTTTTATGCCCTGGGGACCCCATCCCCCAGGGCCTTACCCCTTTTTAAATTTTTAATAAAAAAACGGGAAGGGGCCGCGTGGCCCCCTTCCCTGGGCATGTATTGGCCCCGGGACCCCATCCCCGGGGCATGGCCTTTAATTTTTATTCTTTGGAGGGGGCTGCGTGGCCCCTCCTCT
>CAWUFW010018900.1:0-10000 GCA_963921515.1 Calotriton arnoldi | reverse complement strand
AATCCGTTCTTCATTTCAACAGGACAAATGCCCTCATGATATCAATATCATATCATTCTGCGAATATCAAATTATACAGTATCTCCCTTAAAAATCCCTATTGCACCAACAAATCCCCTAATGATCCAACCAAGGTTTGTGTGTGACATAAAAAAGTGATATATGAATGCAGTGTGAATTAAAAAATCAATATATAATCATTTTATCATAGGAGAAAACCTGAGAGACAGGAACAGTTAGTTTCAGTATCGGGGTAAGATGAATTATACCCCTATATGCGTGGCCAGCTCCTCCCCTGCATTCAGGCCAAATGGTATTTTAGTATTGAGGTCAATAATGAATCTTGATTCTAAGATCCTCAACTGTTTCTCCCTATCACCACCCCTGATATGTTTAAGGATACGATCAATCCCAGTGTATTTCAACAACGTATAATCACTGTTGTGTTTATGGTAGAAATGTCGCGCCACGGGGTAACTGAAGTCTAGGTTTACTATTGACCTTTGATGTTCTAAAATACGTTTCTTGATGGACAGTTTGGTGCTCCCTATATAGCGAAGCCCACAGGGACATTCTAGACTATACACTACATGATCTGATGTACAAGTAATGAATTTAGATATCAGTTTTTCTTTTCCATTTGATAATTTATAGCTCTTGCTGTTAACGCTATATCTGCAGGCTTTACAGGATTGACATCTATAGAATCCTTTACTGCTTTGTAACCACCCCGCAATATTCTCATTTTGAAAATGGCTGCTAACCAATTTATCCTTCAAAGAACGTGCTCTCTTGTATGTTATAGTGGGAGATGCACCAACCTTTGTGCCTATCACAGGATCAGCCCGAATAAGGCTCCAAAGTTTTTTCATTATCCACCTGAGCTTGCCAGCCCTATCATTAAAGGTGGTAATCATTCTGGGAATGGTTGTAGTTTCATTATGTATCACCACATCTCGTTCTTTAAAGAGGATCTCAGTTTGTTTAACATTGTTAAGTTTATGCTTAGCCACAGATAAAACTTTTTCAGAATAACCTCTCTGTCTGAATCTGCTTACCATGTTACTGGATTCCTTCAAAAAGCTTGAGTCAGTGCTACAATTTCTACGAGCTCTTAACAGCTCTCCATAAGGGATGCTATTAAGAAGAGAAGTGGGATGATGGCTACAGGCATGTACAATACTATTGCCTGCAGTCTCTTTTCTGAAAAGCTCCGTGACCAATTTATCCCCTGAACCACAACATGTATATCCAAAAAATCACATTCAGTTTGACTCATATGCGATGTAAATTTGAGATTTAGATTGTTGATTGATAAACTGGAAATAAAGCTCCTAGCTAGATCTTCTCCCCCATCCCAGATGAGGAAGAGATCATCTATATATCTCAGCCATAAAGGTATATGACAGGTGTATAAATCATTGGAATCAGACCAGACAACCTGCTACTCCCACCAGCCCAGGAATAAATTCGCTAGGCTGGGGGCGAAGCAAGTACCCATGGCGGTCCCCGACTTTTGACGATATAGAACTTTATCAAACAGAAAAATATTTTGGTTAAGACAATAGGACATCATGAGTTTCAGCATAACTGTATGCTCATACAATGCAATGGGTCTTCTTTGCAAATAATATAAACATGCATTCACCCCTTGTTCCTGGTCAATACATGTGTACAATGAACACACGTCCAAGGTAATAAGCATGAAATCTTTCTCCCATTTTACATCATGAATCCTCTTCAAAAAATCTGTACTGTCCTGACAGTAAGATCGTAGATCTTTGACATAGGGGCCTAAAAAATAATCCAAAAAAATAGAGGTGTTTTCTAATAGGCCCCCATTTGAGGAAACAATCGGTCTCCCAGGTGGTTTCATTTGATGTTTATGGACCTTAGGTAAAAGGTACAAGCATGGAACACGTGGGTTATCATTCTTTAAAAATTTGAATTCATCATCATCAATGAGACTCGTATTCCACCAGTTATATAGCATTTCATGATATCTTTTGATGGTGTCCCCATATTGTTGCCAAGTTACAGTTTCATAGCAAATACCATCTGTCAGTTGCCGCATTGCTTCTGACCTGTAGTCCTGAATGTCCCATAGAACAACATTGCCCCCCTTATCCGAAGGCTTTATTATCAGTGACGGATCCTGCAAGAGATCCTGTAAAGCAGTCCGCTGTTTATACGTCAAATTGTCCTTAATTCGATATGTTTGGTCACTTCTCATTTTGATCAACTCTTGCACCATCACTGAATGAAAGGCTTCAATATTATCATGGAGCGTGTTTCGGTTAAAGCGAGATTTCAATTTAAGACCGCTACTACATTTGGAATCAACTAAAAAGCCAATGTTCTCCAAGGTGTCAGCTACACCAATAGATTGGTTAACATTAGTGTCACAATCCAATTCATGAATTTCCAGAATGGCATCAATGTCCCCAATCATAAAATCCATACCTCTGTCTGGTGTTGAATCTGACATGGCTACAGGGAGCTGATTCCTGAATTGTTGTCGTGTAGCATGTAACTTCATAAGTTTCAATTTTCTTACATAAAGAAATAAGTCAATTCTAGTATCCACATAATTCCAATCTGTGACAGGACAGAATGATAGTCCTAGTTTTAGAAGTGACTTTTCTTCAATAGATAATTCACGTTTGGACAAATTGACTATGGATTGTTCCGGCATTTCTATTGATGGAAAGTTCCTGTGCCAGATTTTGTTACGTCCGCCCCTCCTGGTTAAACGTTGTTTTTCTTTTTGTTGGCGGTTTTTCCCCTTGGTCTTCCCCGCCCTCTTCCTGCTGATTCTTCTTTTTGCTGAACGTGTTGATTTTGTTCCTTTTGTTGTTTTAATATTTGAAATTCGTGCAAGAACGTCAAGGGTCGCGTACCTAAAGGGGCGGCAGATACTCTCGCCTCTGAGTCAGAACTTACATCAGAACTCGAATCAGTGGATACTACGTCACCTGAAGTCTGCTGTTGCATAAATTGCCGATCTTTCTGCATCCAGTCAAATCGTTTCGCATATGTCAGAATTCTCCCCTCAGCATAATCACGTTTATCTCGTAAAAATTTGCGTTGTTTCTTGATCTTAATTGTATCCTCATATGATTTTAAGCGACCTTCCAATGCTTTCAAGAATTCAACCACTACTTTATTTTCTTTATAGGGTTCCAACTGCAATCGAACAATTACTAATTCATCCCTGGTTTTATTCAAATCAATCTTTGCATACTTGATGAGCATTTCAAGCATTCCTTTACAGGTCTTGGCCATAAAGAGTGCCCATTCTGTAAGAAGTTCTAAATTGGGTTTCTCATAGGTTGGAATGATCGTAATTCGCAAACCCCTGGGAACACGTCCTACTTCCACATAGTTAGTAAGGGAAGAGACATCCCACCATTTATTGAGTTCTCTCTTTGCCAATTTCTCAAGAAGATTGAGGTTCTGTTTTAAATTTAAATTGCCAACGCCGATTGCAGGTCCAATAACTGTCAATGTTTGGCTTACATCTGCATCTTCATTGAACAGAGAGAGCGCAACTGCCTGTCTCTCGGTCTCCCATTCGTTCATTCCTCAACTCGGAATACTCTGGTGTTGAATAGACCCAACTGATGTCAATCCTGTAAAGCCTGCAGATATAGCGTTAACAGCAAGAGCTATAAATTATCAAATGAAAAGAAAAACTGATATCTAAATTCATTACTTGTACATCAGATCATGTAGTGTATAGTCTAGAATGTCCCTGTGGGCTTCGCTATATAGGGAGCACCAAACTGTCCATCAAGAAACGTATTTTAGAACATCAAAGGTCAATAGTAAACCTAGACTTCAGTTACCCCGTGGCACGACATTTCTACCATAAACACAACAGTGATTATACGTTGTTGAAATACACTGGGATTGATCGTATCCTTAAACATATCAGGGGTGGTGATAGGGAGAAACAGTTGAGGATCTTAGAATCAAGATTCATTATTGACCTCAATACTAAAATACCATTTGGCCTGAATGCAGGGGAGGAGCTGGCCACGCATATAGGGGTATAATTCATCTTACCCCGATACTGAAACTAACTGTTCCTGTCTCTCAGGTTTTCTCCTATGATAAAATGATTATATATTGATTTTTTAATTCACACTGCATTCATATATCACTTTTTTGTGTCACACACAAACCATGGTTGGATCATTAGGGGATTTGTTGGTGCAATAGGGATTTTTAAGGGAGATACTGTATAATTTGATATTCGCAGAATGATATGATATTGATATCATGAGGGCATTTGTCCTGTTGAAATGAAGAACGGATTAGCTGGATTTTCTTCCTTATTTCTGTCCCCAATTTGCATGGTCCTTTGATTTGCCATCCATGGGAATTGTTTATATATGTACATAATAATATATATTGTGTATCACTATTTTTAATATATTTTTGTAAATAGGTGATGTGGTTGTTATATAATTTCACTATTTTAATTAAGGACACTGGGTGGTATTATTTACACCCTGCTTAGCGTCTATGACATCATGTAGAATGTGGCTGTATTATCGGTGGCAATTTAGTGATCAACATTTTTTGATTTGTAAAGATAGTTATCGGCGCATTAACATTGTGTACAGAGCTGTAAATATTTGATTATTAGATCTTTTATTTTAGACAAAATCTCCATTTGGAGTTGATGAGTTTCAGGTTGCGGAAAGATATGAATTTGTTCCGCTTCATTTTGTAACACTTAACATCGTTGCTCTTGTGTATTATGTTTCTATGGCAATGGCCAATTAGAGTGAATGCTATGCGCGTTTCAGTTGTAATGAAAAGTCATTGAGTATTTGTTATTTATGTTATTTATTTCACTAATTTAGATGCCACTGTGATTGCATAATATCGCATTTATTTAAAATGTTATTTATGAACTGTTACATTTCTAAGTCTTTTCCGCCATGAAGTATTTTCTTACTTTCTATTATGACGCATGAGGATATATGGTGCAATACCTCCGATGCCCTTTGAACTTGACAAAGGCCGTTTCGGCTGAAACGTGTTGTTCGGTTTGTTTTTTTCACTCGGAATAAAACTACTGGTGTTTATTTGGTGTGCCGCCTTTCCTTCCTTGGTTGGATCTTTCTACATGTTTGGGGGTGCTGTCAACCCCGGCAGGCACCGACACTTTATGGGCAGGCTATCGGCATTTGTGGCAGATCGTGGATATTCGTCTTGATTATATGCCGTTCCAGCCGCCCCAAGAAGAATTTCTCCAGACACTATTTGAAGTGCGGAGGTCACAGTGGAATAGGTGAGTGAGTTCTGTGGGTTAATTTCGGGTTGGTTATCACAGCGCATGGGTCGGAGGGCATCGTGGGCTGGGATAGCTTCTCGATTTTTTCTCGCGGTTACACTCCTCACCTTGACGAATCACCAACGGATTGATTATTTCTACTGGAGTAGTGTCACTCAGCGATTTGATTAAAATCAGTTGGGTCTATTCAACACCAGAGTATTCCGAGTTGAGGAATGAACGAATGGGAGACCGAGAGACAGGCAGTTGCGCTCTCTCTGTTCAATGAAGATGCAGATGTAAGCCAAACATTGACAGTTATTGGACCTGCAATCGGCGTTGGCAATTTAAATTTAAAACAGAACCTCAATCTTCTTGAGAAATTGGCAAAGAGAGAACTCAATAAATGGTGGGAAGTCTCTTCCCTTACTAACTATGTGGAAGTAGGACGTGTTCCCAGGGGTTTGCGAATTACGATCATTCCAACCTATGAGAATCCCAATTTAGAACTTCTTACAGAATGGGCACTCTTTATGGCCAAGACCTGTAAGGGAATGCTTGAAATGCTCATCAAGTATGCAAAGATTGATTTGAATAAAACCAGGGATGAATTAGTAATTGTTCGATTGCAGTTGGAACCCTATAAAGAAGATAAAGTAGTGGTTGAATTCTTGAAAGCATTGGAAGGTCGCTTAAAATCATATGAGGATACAATTAAGATCAAGAAACAACGCAAATTTTTACGAGATAAACGTGATTATGCCGAGGGGAGAATTCTGGCATATGCGAAACGATTTGACTGGATGCAGAAAGATCGGCAATTTATGCAACAGCAGACTTCAGGTGACGTAGTATCCACTGATCCGAGTTCTGATGTAAGTTCTGACTCAGAGGCGAGAGTATCTGCCGCCCCTTTAGGTACGCGACCCTTGACGTTCTTGCACGAATTTCAAATATTAAAACAACAAAAGGAACAAAATCAACACGTTCAGCAAAAAGAAGAATTAGCAGGAAGAGGGCGGGGAAGACCAAGGGGAAAAACCGCCAACAAAAAGAAAAACAACGTTTAACCAGGAGGGGCGGACGTAACAAAATCTGGCACAGGAACTTTCCATCAATAGAAACGCCGGATCAATCCATAGTCAATTTGTCCAAACGTGAATTATCTATTGAAGAAAAGTCACTTCTAAAACTAGGACTATCATTCTGTCCTGTCACAGATTGGAATTATGTGGATACTAGAATTGACTTATTTCTTTATGTAAGAAAATTGAAAGTTATGAAGTTACATGCTACACGACAACAATTCAGGAATCAGCTCCCTGTAGCCATGTCAGATTCAACACCAGACAGAGGTATGGATTTTATGATTGGGGACATTGATGCCATTCTGGAAATTCATGAATTGGATTGTGACTCTAATGTTAACCAATCTATTGGTGTAGCTGACACCTTGGAGAACATTGGCTTTTTAGTTGATTCCAAATGTAGTAGCGGTCTTAAATTGAAATCTCGCTTTAACCCAAATACGCTCCATGATAATATTGAAGCCTTTCATTCAGTGATGGTGCAAGAGTTGATCAAAATGAGAAGTGACCAAACATATCGAATTAAGGACAATTTGACGTATAAACAGCGGACTGCTTTACAGGATCTCTTGCAGGATCCGTCACTGATAATAAAGCCTTCGGATAAGGGGGGCAATGTTGTTCTATGGGACATTCAGGACTACAGGTCAGAAGCAATGCGGCAACTGACAGATAGTATTTGCTATGAAACTGTAACTTGGCAACAATATGGGGACACCATCAAAAGATTTCATGAAATGCTATATAACTGGTGGAATACGAGTCTCATTGATGATGATGAATTCAAATGTTTAAAGAATGATAACCCACGTGTTCCATGCTTGTACCTTTTACCTAAGGTCCATAAACATCAAATGAAACCACTTGGGAGACCGATTGTTTCCTCAAATGGGGGCCTATTAGAAAACACCTCTATTTTTTTGGATTATTTTTTAGGCCCCTATGTCAAAGATCTACGATCTCACTGTCAGGACAGTACAGATTTTTTGAAGAGGATTCATAATGTAAAATGGGAGAAAGATTTCATGCTTATTACCTTGGACGTGTGTTCATTGTACACATGTATTGACCAGGAACAAGGGGTGAATGCATGTTTATATTATTTGCAAAGAAGACCCATTGCATTGTATGAGCATACAGTTATGCTGAAACTCATGATGTCCTATTGTCTTAACCAAAATATTTTTCTGTTTGATAAAGTTCTATATCGTCAAAAGTCGGGGACCGCCATGGGTACTTGCTTCGCCCCCAGCCTAGCGAATTTATTCCTGGGCTGGTGGGAGGAGCAGGTTGTCTGGTCTGATGCCAATGATTTATACACTTGTCATATACCTTTATGGCTGAGATATATAGATGATCTCTTCCTCATCTGGGATGGGGGAGAAGATCTAGCTAGGAGCTTTATTTCCAGTTTATCAATCAACAATCTAAATCTCAAATTTACATCGCATATGAGTCAAACTGAATGTGATTTTTTGGATATACATGTTGTGGTTCAGGGGAATAAATTGGTCACGGAGCTTTTCAGAAAAGAGACTGCAGGCAATAGTATTGTACATGCCTGTAGCCATCATCCCACTTCTCTTCTTAATAGCATCCCTTATGGAGAGCTGTTAAGAGCTCGTAGAAATTGTAGCACTGACTCAAGCTTTTTGAAGGAATCCAGTAACATGGTAAGCAGATTCAGACAGAGAGGTTATTCTGAAAAAGTTTTATCTGTGGCTAAGCATAAACTTAACAATGTTAAACAAACTGAGATCCTCTTTAAAGAACGAGATGTGGTGATACATAATGAAACTACAACCATTCCCAGTATGATTACCACCTTTAATGATAGGGCTGGCAAGCTCAGGTGGATAATGAAAAAACATTGGAGCCTTATTCGGGCTGATCCTGTGATAGGCACAAAGGTTGGTGCATCTCCCACTATAACATACAAGAGAGCACGTTCTTTGAAGGATAAATTGGTTAGCAGCCATTTTCAAAATGAGAATATTGCGGGGTGGTTACAAAGCAGTAAAGGATTCTATATATGTCAATCCTGTAAAGCCTGCAGATATAGCGTTAACAGCAAGAGCTATAAATTATCAAATGGAAAAGAAAAACTGATATCTAAATTCATTACTTGTACATCAGATCATGTAGTGTATAGTCTAGAATGTCCCTGTGGGCTTCGCTATATAGGGAGCACCAAACTGTCCATCAAGAAACGTATTTTAGAACATCAAAGGTCAATAGTAAACCTAGACTTCAGTTACCCCGTGGCACAACATTTCTACCATAAACACAACAGTGATTATACGTTGTTGAAATACACTGGGATTGATCGTATCCTTAAACATATTAGGGGTGGTGATAGGGAGAAACAGTTGAGGATCTTAGAATCAAGATTCATTATTGACCTCAATACTAAAATACCATTTGGCCTGAATGCAGGGGAGGAGCTGGCCACGCATATAGGGGTATAATTCATCTTACCCCGATACTGAAACTAACTGTTCCTGTCTCTCAGGTTTTCTCCTATGATAAAATGATTATATATTGATTTTTTAATTCACACTGCATTCATATATCACTTTTTTATGTCACACACAAACCTTGGTTGGATCATTAGGGGATTTGTTGGTGCAATAGGGATTTTTAAGGGAGATACTGTATAATTTGATATTCGCAGAATGATATGATATTGATATCATGAGGGCATTTGTCCTGTTGAAATGAAGAACGGATTAGCTGGATTTTCTTCCTTATTTCTGTCCCCAATTTGCATGGTCCTTTGATTTGCCATCCATGGGAATTGTTTATATATGTACATAATAATATATATTGTGTATCACTATTTTTAATATATTTTTGTAAATAGGTGATGTGGTTGTTATATAATTTCACTATTTTAATTAAGGACACTGGGTGGTATTATTTACACCCTGCTTAGCGTCTATGACATCATGTAGAATGTGGCTGTATTATCGGTGGCAATTTAGTGATCAACATTTTTTGATTTGTAAAGATAGTTATCGGCGCATTAACATTGTGTACAGAGCTGTAAATATTTGATTATTAGATCTTTTATTTTAGACAAAATCTCCATTTGGAGTTGATGAGTTTCAGGTTGCGGAAAGATATGAATTTGTTCCGCTTCATTTTGTAACACTTAACATCGTTGCTCTTGTTTATTATGTTTCTATGGCAATGGCCAATTAGAGTGAATGCTATGCGCGTTTCAGTTGTAATGAAAAGTCATTGAGTATTTGTTATTTATGTTATTTATTTCACTAATTTAGATGCCACTGTGATTGCATAATATCGCATTTATTTAAAATGTTATTTATGAACTGTTACATTTCTAAGTCTTTACCGCCATGAAGTATTTTCTTACTTTCTATTATGACGCATGCGGATATATGGTGCAATACCTCCGATGCCCTTTGAACTTGACAAAGGCCGTTTCGGCTGAAACGCGTTGTTCGGTTTGTTTTTTTCACTCGGAATAAAACTACTGGTGTTTACTTGGTGTGCCGCCTTTCCTTCCTTGGTTGGATCTTTCTATATGTTTAGGGGCGCTGTCAACCCCGGCCAGGCACCGACACTTTATGGGCAGGCTATCGGCATTTGTGGCAGTTCG
>CAWUFW010018899.1:0-205321 GCA_963921515.1 Calotriton arnoldi | reverse complement strand
AAAGAAATGAAATTTGTACTTGTAAAGCGCACTTATACCCCCAAGGGGTGTCCTGGCGCTGTACGCACACCGCTGTGGAACCCTTCCTGGCTTTTCCTGTGAAATGTCCACTCCTGGGCACCCCCAGGGTGAAGCCAGGCATCCCAGCGCTGTTGGGGCCGTTGTGGAGATTAAGCAAGCTATTGCCCAGAGTTGCAGAGTGGGACCCATGATTAGAATAGGCACCGAGGCGAGAATTATCAGGTCCGAGGAAATTGAGCCCAAGACCCGCCGAGGCGGGAATTGAACCCTGGTCCCGGGCCAGATCTCTGCATCAGGGTCTGCCGCTCTAACCATTGAGCCACACTTCTCCACATAAGAACCAGACCAAGCGTTGGCGGCACCATGTTGTGGGGATTCTGCTCATACACAGAACTATGCACAAGAAAACAGGACCTCAGTAAATAGGGGTGTACCTCCTATCACCTTAGTACCCAAAATCCCAACCGACTAGCAATAGTGTCTCATTCGATCTCCTACAAATATCAAGATGCTACGAATGTTTAGACAACCCAGAACACGAGCAATCCCGACTCACCTCAGAGTCGCGGGAACAAGACAATCTTTCGCTCTCACGTACTTGTCCACAATAAAAATAATCAGAGTCACTAAATAAGTTCAACATTTTTATTTTGACTATAGTGATCCATGATACAGTATGCGAACCACAACTAGCAGCAAAATGCATAAAGCAAGAATCATTAGCATTGTTACAATACCATAGAATATAAAAGGAGTCGTCATTTTATAAAGACTGTGAAAAAGGCTAAATAACTGGGCCTAATCACCCTCCCCAAGGCAGTAAGAAGTTATTTTATATAACAGAAGATCTCTAGGCATTATTAGCAGACCCCTACCTGAAAGCCTAAACCCAAGGGTTTACATCATAGGAACAGCAGCGTTCAGCTCCATGGAACGGCTTTCTTCGAGTGTGTTTCAAAAACATGCAACAACGTTATATCAAAGCACGATTCTTCCACATTGCAGCTGTTGGTAACATGTTTTGTCTAGGTAATAGGGACTGACCAGAACAGAATAACAAGAGACATTGTTGACCGACCTTGCACATTATGTTCAGACAGAATTGAAGGGAAGGCTGAGAACGTGAAAAACAATCTGTTATCATGTACAGGGCAGAGGCAAAGTGTCGCGAAAACAAACGCTTAGCAGAGGCGTGCGCAAAAGCAGCAGCATAGGGCAAGCAAAACTCATGCTAACTTAGCAATGTCGACAATGTGTCTTAGGGCCATATAACATCATATAACAACATAACCCACGAAGAGTTAATCGTCCACCCAGAACTCTTTAGTGCGGTCAAGGTAGAAGGACAACGCACGTTTTGGGTCCGGACGGTGGAGTCTCTCCTCCTCTTTGGAAGCGTGCGGAGGCGGGAAGAAGGTGGGCAATGTGATGGTATGGCCTATGTGGAAAGAGGTAACCACTTTGGGCAGAAAAGAAGGCCTAGTACGAAGGGCCACTTTGTCCGGATGGACAGCAAGAAAGGGAAGTTTGGAAGAAAGAGCCTGAAGCTCACATACCCTGCGTGCAGATGTGATGGCAAGCAGGAAAGCAGTCTTTAAAGTATGAAGAGGACAATTATGTAATGGCTCAAAGGGAGCACATATAAGATAAGTGAGGACAAGATTCAAGTCCCACTGAGGCATTACGAAAGGAGAAGGAGGAAAGAGATGAGTAATGTCCTTCAGAAATCTGGTAACGATAGGGGACTTGAAAAGAGAAGGCTGATCAGGAAGGCGAAGAAAGGATGGCCGAAAGATAGCCTTTAAGAGTGCCCAGAGCAGAGCCCTGCTGGCCAAAGAAAGAATGAAGAGGAGAACCTCTGAAAAGGGGGCAGAAAGGGGATCCACAGCCTTTGCTGTGCACCATACCACAAATTTGTTCCATCTACAGGCGTATACCGTTTTAGTGGAGGGTCGCCTGGCTGCCAAGATGATGTTACAGACTTCCGGAGGAAGGTCGAAAGCTAGAAATGAACGACAGCAGTGGTTATCTCAACAGAATAGTCAGCACCTCTGTTATAGTTTGCACAGAAGTCGATTATAACATGTCTTGGTGTGCTCTATGTCAACACAGTGCGTCTCCAGTGCTACTCAGTGCAGTAAGGAAGAATTCCCTCAATGCACTTCACATTAAACCAAAACGAAGACAGAGCACAAACTAATAGTAAGGACTGACCACAGAAAGTCAGTAGTGTTTTTTAATAGACAAAAATGTAGTATACACAAAAACAATCAAATTAGCAAGAGCATTAAAGTGCTTAATCATATTTCACAATGTTGACACGTAGTTGTCGTAAGATAACAGCCGACACGTGTTTCAGTCAGCAGATCGACTTTCTCAAGGCTGTTGATGGAATAAAGTACAACAATTTGTGTTGATAGACATTGGCAACAAGAAATAGCATTCAGTATATCTGTGTTGCATTGATAATAGAAATGAATTGTATATCTGTAACGCAGGAACCAAGCCATAACCGCGTGCTCGAAAACTGGAATAAGTGATCAAGAATGTGTCCAAAGAGATTTAAAGGAGAATTAGACCAGAATAAGTTCAAAAGCCAAAAGTTCACCCGCAATTAGTCAGCTTTTCATGATTCGAGTGAAAAAAGACGAAAACAGCAAGGTGAAAAAAAAGGTGGCAAAAAGGTGAAAAGAAGAGAGAAGAAAAGACTAACAAGGTGAGACTAACTCCTGGTGTTCATCACAGAGAAGTCCACCTGTTTGTCAAATCTCTGTGTTCCTATATAATATCACACCGAATCCCAGTGAGAGAACAATGTGTAAGGAACCAAGAGAACGAGAAATCCGATCAACCAAAGAGTAAAGAGCAGTTCAAGATACCTTTTCTTCTCTCTTCTTTTCACCTTTTTTTTCACCTTTTTTTCACCTTTTTTTTCACCTTGCTGTTTTCGTCTTTTTTCACTCGAATCATGAAAAGCTGACTAATTGCGGGTGAACTTTTGGCTTTTGAACTTATTCTGGTCTAATTCTCCTTAAATCTCTTGGACACATTCTTGATCACTTATTCCAGTTTTCGAGCATGCGGTTATGGCTTGGTTCCTGCTTTACAGATATACAATCCATTTCTATTATCAATGCAACACAGATATACTGAATGCTATTTCTTGTTGCCAATGTCTATCAACACAAATTGTTGTACTTTATTCCATCAACAGCCTTGAGAAAGTCGATCTGCGACGAAACACGTGTCAGCTGTTATCTTACGACAACTACGTGTCAACATTGTGAAATATGATTAAGCACTTTAATGCTCTTGCTAATTTGATTGTTTTTGTGTATACTACATTTTTGTCTATTAAAAAACACTACTGACTTTCTGTGGTCAGTCCTTACTATTGGTTTGTGCTCTGTCTTCGTTTTGGTTGAAGGTCGAAAGCTGTCAACTGCCGCCGCTCAATCTGCACGCAAGGAGGTGGAGACTGGACAGGTTCGGGTGGAGAACCGTCCCCTGGTACTGCAATAGAAGATCCTCCCCAAGAGGCAATCTGATCGGAGGATTGATGGCCATGCCCAAGAGCTCAGGGTACCAGACTCTTCGCGCCCAGTCTGGAGCCACAAGAATTACTTGGGCCCTGCCGCGCTTGATCTTCATCAGCACTCTGGGTAGAAGTGGTAAAGGCGGAAAGGTGTACAGGAGGCCGCAATTCCACTCGTGACAAAAGGCATCGCCGAGCGAGAGCCGCCTTGGAAACTCCAATGCGCAGAACTACGGACATTGCGTGTTCTCTTCGGTGGCGAATAGATCTAACCAAGGCTCTCCCCACTGCTGAAAGAGATCTTGCAACTCCTCAGAGTGAAGATGCCATTTGTGATCCATCATGCACCGGCAGCTGAGTTCGTCCGCACTGGCGTTCAGGGAACCCGCCAGGTGTTGAACCACCAGGGATATGCCCTGATGTTCCAGCCATATCCAAAAGCGAAGAGCCTCTTGACATAGGGTCCACAACCCCACCCCGCCTTGTTTGTTGCAGTACCACATGGCGGTGGTGTTGTCCGTGAACACCTACACTACTCTTCCTTTGACAGAAGGAAGGAATGCCTTCAGTGCAAGACGGATCGCCAGAAGCTCCAGAAGGTTGGTGTTGAGCCCGGACTCCGCCAGAGACCAGAGGCCTCTGATCTCCACCTCTCCCATGTGGCTGCCCCATCCCAGGAGTGACGCATCCGTCACCACTGTGAACTCTGGTTGGGGAAGGGAGAGGGATCTGTCGCTGACCCAATCCTGGTTCATGAGCCACCACTGCAACTGACTCGCAGTCCCCTCCGAGATCTGGACGACATCGGAGAGATTGCCCTGATGCTGTGCCCACTGGAAGTTCAGGTCCCACTGCAGAGCCCGCATATGCCATCTGGCATGATCTACCAGCAGGATGCAGGAGGCTATGAGGCCCAGCAGCCTCAGAGTCATTCTCACCAAAATCCGGGATAGAGGCTGAAACATCGGTATCATAGCCCAAATATCCCGGTCTCGCTGCTCTGGAGGAAAGGCCCAAAACTGCACTGTATCCAGAAGTGCTCCGATGAAAATGTGCTTCTGAGTGGGAATCAGGTGCGACTTCGGCACGTTGATAGTGAACCCCAGCGAATGCAGGAGGTCGGCCGTAGCCTGGAGGTGGGAGACAACAGCCTGGGGCGAGCCCGCCTTCAACAGCCAGTCGTCGAGATAGGGGAAGACTTGAACCCCTGATCTGCGCAGATGAGCTGCGACCACGGCCATCACTTTCGTGAACACCCGAGGGGCACTGGTAAGGCCAAAGGTGAGCACGGTAAACTGAAAATGCTCGTGGCCTACCGTGAACTGTAGGTAACGCCGGTGGGCAGGCAAGACGGGGATGTGAAAATAAGCGTCCTGCAAGTCCAACGCTACCATCCAGTCTCCCGGGTTGAGGGCAGACAGGACCTGAGCCAAGGTTAACATTTTGAACTTCTCCTTCCGGAGGAAGCGGTTGAGGCCCATTAGTTCTAAGATAGGACACAGTCCTTTGTCCTTCTTGGGTACCAGGAAGTAGTGGGAGTAACAACCACGGCCTACTTCTGGCACAGGGACTCGTTCAATAGCTCCCTTGGCCAAGAGAGCTGCAACTTCCTGGCGGAGAAGGGCCAAGTGTTCCTTCAACATGCGAAGGAGCATTGGTGGCATAGAGGGAGGGGTAGTCCCAAAGGGGAGGGAGTAGCCCCTTCAGACTATCTGCAAAACCCACCTGTCCGATGTGATGTTGTGCCAGTGGGGGGGGTGATGGTGGATCCTGCCGCCCACTGGCAACTGGTGGCCCTGAAAAGTTGGACTAGGAAGGTTTGGAGGATGCTGCAGAGGGGGCATTGGTGGACTGGCCTGCCCGCTGGTCCCCAGACCCGCGACGCTGGGTCCCACGTCCCCGGCCACACAAAGGCTGGGTAGCGTGCGCAGCCCTGTGGCTCTGGGGGGAACTTGGTGGGGCACCCCTTCCGTAGCCACGAAAGGTGTGAAGGCAGACTGCACTGGGCGAGAAGTTGTTGCGAGGCCCAAGGATCTGGCCGTGGCCCTAGAGTCCTTGTAGCACTCGAGCGCATTGTCCGCCTTGTCACCAAACAGGCGACGGCCATCAAAGAGCATGTCCAAAAGTGTGGATTGGACATCCTCAGAGAAGCCAGATGTTCTCAGCCAGGTGTTATGCCTCAGGGCTACTGACGTGGAAACCGTTCTACCCAGCGAGTCGGCAGTATCCAGCCCACACCGTATGGTGAACTTAACTGCATCTTGACCCTCAGCAACAGCGCGGGTGAGCACAGCCCGGGCCTCCTCCGGGCACTGTGGCAGCACTTGCGCAACCGTATCCCACACCGTGTGTGTATAACGGCCCAAGAGACATGCAGTGTTAACCGACCGCAGTCCTAAGCTGGAAGGAGAAAACATCTTCTTCCCAAGATGGTCCAGCTACTTGGATTCCCTATCTGGGGGAGCAGTAGGGAATGCGCCTTTTGAGGATGAGGCTTGGACCACTAAGCTCTCAGGGGTAGGGTGTTGGGAGAGGAAAAGTGGGTCGCCCGGGGCCGGCTGTGGTATCGGGCAATCATCCTGTCCACAGGAGCCCCTGTGCTGGGCTTCGACCAAGTGCCCAGAAGGATGTCAGTGAGAGCCTCATTAAAAGGCAGCAGAGGCTCCAAAGAGGCTGCTGCCGGCTGAAACACCTGAGTCAGTAGGTTTCCCCTGACAGCCACCATAGGACGCTCAAAGCCCAAGGCCTCAGCAACCCTACGCAACACCACAGCGAAGGAAGCTCCCTTCTCCGTAGCCACGGTAGGGGGAGAAAGCATACCAAGGTCTGGGGAAGTATCCAGACCACTGGCATCACCCAACTCCTCTCGCCAGTCCAGCTCCTCAAGTTGGTCTGCTACAGGGTCAACAGACCCCTCCCAGTCCTCCTCACCCTCCTCTGGCTGCCACTCAGGGCGATAGGGAACGCCTGGGATGAACAGTGGTACAAAAGTACCCTCCAGCGCCGGTACCGACGTCGGACGTCGTCGATCCGGCACCGGGTCCAAGTCGGGGTTGAGGCTGGGGTCGACACCGGTTGGAGGCACAACCGGCATTGGGGCGTCATCACTGGAATCGGCGCCAGGAAGGTACCGTGAGGTCAACCGCTGATGATCCAGACCCAGGCATGGATCCATGGGGGCCCTCCAGCATCAAAGGCCCATGGCTCCCAGCCACGTCCGCTGGGCCCAAAGGCGTGCCAGCAGAGTCAGGCTGCCCAGAAATGCTATGGAGAGCTTCGTAAAAGGCACGAAGTTGGGCAGGGGACGCTCCGGCTCCAGGAAAGGAAGGGAAGCGCGGAGCCATCCCAGGGGACTCCGAAGATGGAGCCAGAGAGCGACGGCCCTCCGGGTCCTGCATCACGTCGGGCGACAGATGGGGAGAAGACAAAGAGCGACAATGCTTCTTCGCCTTCTTTTTGTGCTTCGACTTACCGGAGGAGTGCAAAGACTTCGAGGAGGAATGGTGATGACTCCGCGACCTGTCCCGCAACCTTCCTCTTGACGGGGACCTCAAGCGGCGCGGAGCGGACTGCCGGGCCTCCAAAAGCTTTCGGGACCGCTCCCGCAAAGACTTTGGGTACATGGCCCGGCAGTCGGAGCATGACTTCAGATCGTGGTCGTGCTCTATGCACCAAAGGCACACGAGGTGCAGATCGGTGACCAACATCAGCTTGTGACAGGAGACACAGGGCTTGAAGCCAGTCTGACGATGGGACATCTGAAGGAAGTGACCCGATTTGGGCCACCTGGGTCACTTACGACCACCTCTCAGCCCTCCATACAAATGAAGAGTCGGTCAGACAGTAGAGAATACAAACCAAAGTTATTTTATTAGTATTCGCTCGAGCGGAGTCCAGTCTGACCAGCCTCCTTAGATAGCTGCCGAGGGACTGGCCCTCACCAACATACCATCAGATATTATACATTTCCAATACCCAACAGGACCCGCCCAGACTGGAAATTTCCAGTTGGAGCAGCTTAACAAAGGAGGCACAGAAGGATGAGCTACCATCCTGAGACCAGGAACACACTATCTTAGCTTCAAGGTTACTCAGCCCGTGCCCGTCTCTCTGAGAGTGGGAGCCGGGCTACGTACGAGGAAAGGCATGCAAACACAGAACGAGCTATTCATTAGTGCAACGAAGTTCAACCTTGAATAATAAAAGAACAATCGAGTCTGTTTTCCGCTGAGGCAGACGGTGTGAGACAGAAGCTTAATTTCGATCATGGCACAAAATGGCGGCTGAATACAAAATGGTGCTGCAAATGCTAACTTAACTCGCATAATGCTAAAAGAAGTCAGCCAGACACATTTTCAGTCCAACAGACCCTCCTTTTAGCATTTGCTAACTATTTTGTCTATGCTATATGCAAAGTAAAAGGACTATTAGTATATGCCAGTACACACATGAGTAATATTCAAAAATACCCCCAGGAATAGAGATTAGGTCAGTGGTAGCCTGCATATTCATTAGGGGTGTTGTCCGAGATGTATAAGGACATCAACACTGAAAATTATCCATATATTCAATGGCAGGAATAGAAGCTGCAAGGGAGGTGGTAGAACCAAAAATGCCCTCATCTATTTGCATCATTTCGTGAATATCCTTCTGCAACATAATCGCAGTAGTGTCACGGACTGTCTTCTGCGGCTTAGGGGTGAGGAGTGATGTACAGTAAGAACAGCATAAGGGAAGACACTGCACCAGAATGCAACAGACAACTAGAATCACAACAAAGTAGATCACCCTTTCCAGAATCCAACCCCATCCACCAAAGAGGGACCAACTCCAATTTCCGCTCTCCATCCCCTTGATATTCTCCAAAATATCTAAAATGTGTTGGGTAATATTCTTCTCCATACTTGTGATCCCGACTACACACTGGTCTCCTACTACTGCGCACACCCCACCGCTCTTAGTTAAGATTAAATCAACTGCATATCTTGTTTGCTTGAATATATTCGCATTCTTTCCAACTGGGTGGTGATTTCACGTAAAGCTGCTACTGTAGAGTTAGACAGTATCTGCAGCTTACATCCAAAATATTCCCTAGCCCTTTCACCCCTAGCCATAGCGGTACCACCAAACGTAATAATGGAGGAAAGGATATACCCAAAGGTGATACCATTACTATAATTATTGACCTCCAGGTCTGTCACTTCGTCACAAAATTCCTTTGTTAACGTCCTTTTAACCCACCATATATTTTGTTTACTATACTTGCAAGGCACCCCAAGAGGAAGCACCATTCCCAAAGCCACGTCCTCAGTACCATTATGAACATTGGAATAAGTACCATCAGACAAGAAGTAAAAGCCTGGGTGTGCATAAAGTGGACCTTGGGAATCTACAGGAGCATATCTGGTATTCATCCCCATTGTACTCGGATCATCTTTCCTCACTAAAGACATTGTATTCTTGAACAATATCAGTCCAGAACAATTTATGTATAGGAAAGCGTCAGTACTATTGACTATTGGACAGCATGCATGATAGTAACCTGCTTCTCGAGTGACTGTCAAATCCTGATAATGCAAACCCGTCAAAGTAATGTTCTGTTCCTCCATATACAGATTGTCACAATACACATTAATGTTACAACCTGGATATCCCTTCCCCTGTGACTTTCTATAATACAAGAAGGGACTGGGATATCCCATCCCAAACTCACCCTTTACCTCTACAAATTGTGGTGGGCGAACATATGTATAATTAACCAGTGACAATGGGTAAGCAGTCCACAAACTCGTAACAGATTCAGTAGGATAACAAGCTGTACCTTCACCAAAGAATTTCCTGTATGTATCTAGAAATACATTGCTTGGTACTGTTCTTTGGGCATGAACTGGAGAAACAATCTTGTATATAATACATGACGGGGCATTACAATAGCACTCCAAAACCCAGGACACCCCTCCCAAAATCAACAACAGTAACAATACAAAAACAGCACAGAGCACCTTTTTCTTAGTAGACCAAGCAGACTAACCAGACCAATTCTGCCCGAAACGCGGGGCTGCAAAGGGCTGTTCTTCCTCCATAATGGGGCGACCAAATGGGTACATTTTTGAATCAGAGGAAAGGACA
Organism: Calotriton arnoldi; assembly: GCA_963921515.1. NCBI lineage: Eukaryota > Metazoa > Chordata > Amphibia > Caudata > Salamandridae > Calotriton > Calotriton arnoldi. Next base: position 195,636 of record CAWUFW010018899.1, on the reverse strand, counting down.
TACGATGGAGCCAACAATGATAAAGCAAGAAAAGGGGCAAAGTTCCCAGCATCCGTCAGAGTCTCGCTGGTAGACTCCTATTGTTCATCTACGGTGGTGCTGTTGAGCACTATCGGTGGAGCTGCGCAATCGCAGCACTTTCTGAGGAAATCCCACGTCGTTCAGGGTAGTGTACCCCCTTCTTTCCGGGGGAATACGTCAAATTCACCCTGTCCAATGTCTGAACAATGCACCAATCTCCCTTTCCCTAAACTACCGTTGGTACCACAGGCAAGGTACACCCTGTTCTTATTCCTCGCAGTCCTTCCCTAATAATCTGACTTCTCCTTTGGTGCACTGTTCCTCCGTCGGGGGCGCAGATTGTACCGAGCTCCTCCAGGGACAGAGGGGTCAGCAGAAAGGGGCTCAGACTCAGAAGGACCAATGGGCAGGGGCTCAAACACAGATGGGCCAACAGGCTGGGGCTCCTGGACGACCTTAATCTCAGGTGGCACCTCCTCATTCAACACTGCGTTGCTCTCCTCCTCGGTGGGTGCCCACATCAGTCATGCATATGAGAAGGGAACGAAACGAGGGACCTGCTCCGTTTCAGAGTCGCCGATCCCATCGAGCACCCAGCAGTCGTACGTCAATGGAAGGGGCACCCTCCGGGCAATGGGTAGTGTGAATGCAATTCTTCCGGCCGTCTACCTTCACTGCTGTTCGGGTGGTGAGGAGGACTTGGAGAGGCCCCTTCCAGTGCGGCTCCAAACTGCCTTTCCTCTGATAGTTCCTCACCAGGATGTAGTCACCGGGTCTGATATCATGGCCTGGCCCCTGGGGAGCTGGCGGCAAAGCATCATGAATCTGTTGGTGAATAGAGCGCAAGTTTTTAGTCAACTTATATAAATAATCCACAAGCAAAGGGTTTTCTATCTCAGAGAAACAACAAGGTCGCGGGACGTCCCAGACATTTGCCGGGTGGCCAAACACGACCTCGTATGGTGACAATCCTGTTCTAGAGTCAGCCATAGCTCTTGTAGACAACAAAGCTAATGGTAAATTATCTGGCCATTGCAAACCTGTGCTCTCTTTGATCTTTGCCAGCTTCAGTTTGAGAGTACCATTGTACTTCTCAACCAAACCTGCCGACTGGGGGTGGTTTGCAGCATGAAATCTCTGCTTGATGTGCAAACCATCGCACACCAACTGGATAACCTTTGAGTTGAAGTGACTTCCGTTGTCACTCCAAATCAAACGGGGCAAACCAAAACGCAGGAAGAACTCTTTTAAGAGTGCCTTCGCCATCTCCATTGCTGTGTTCTCTTTAGTGGGGTAAGCCTCAATTCATTTACTAAATGCACAAACAACTACTAACATATATTTCAGATTGATGACTCGTTCCATTTCGATGAAATCCATCTGGATAACCTCGAAAGGGAAGGAAGGCGGTGCAAAATTACCAGGAGGTGTAGGGGTGCCTTTTCCAGGATTATACATCATGCATACCATACAGTACTTCACTAGGTGAGCAGCAACCTTGGGAATGTTGTCATTCTGCCATACAGGGTCTAACAACTTACATATTCCCTTCGCACTAATGTGAGCTAGCCTGTGCGCCATAGTAACCACAGGAAGGACATATGCATCTGGTAGCATCCATCTCTGCTTCTCTGACTTGTCAATCCAGCACCCATCCTCATCCAAACATGCTGTACTTTCCTGCCATACTGCTAACTCCTCAATCGTTGCCTCGCTCTGGATCTCTTTGACATTGTCCAGAGTGTCTTCAAACATGGTGGCCTCGGGTACCCACCTGGCAGGACCCGCTACAAACATTTTTCATCTTCGTTCGAGCTGTCTCCTTAGCTAACTGATCTGCAAATGCATTTCCCCTCCCCACATCATCGGTGATTGCCTTGTGGGCACTGCACTTCACTATAGCCAATTTCCTAGGGAGTGTCAAGGCAGACAAAAGCCTATTTATAAGGGGCCCATTCTGAATACGTCTACCAAGGGATGTCAGAAACCCTCTCTCTGCCCAGAGCTGCCCAAAATTATGAGCAACCCCGAAGGCGTACTGGCTGTCAGTGTAGATACTGACAGCCAGTCCCTCACTCAACTCACAGGCTCTAATAAGGGCAACTAACTCAGCTGCCTGGGTGGACTGATAAGGAACTCGTGATGTCTCAACTACCGTGTGCAATGTAGTGAGTGCATATGCTGCAGTAGTGGTGCCATCTGGTAATTTGAAACAAGAGCCATCGTCATATAGTTCCCCTTGGGGGTCAGATAAGGGAACATCAGTCAGGTCTACCCGTCCCTTCGTCTCCTCCTCCGTCCGAAACAGACATTCATGTATGTCTATTTCTTCACTCTCAGAAGGGAGGGGTAGTAACGTGGCAGGGTTCCGAGTGGCACATCTTTTTATCGTAATATGTGGGGCGAAACGTATTAACTAATAACCGGTCAGACGTGCACTGGTAAGGTGCTGTGTCTTGGTCTTATTCAAAAGAGTGTCCACAGCATGCGGTACCATGACTGTGAGGTCAGTATCAAGTACGAGCCCAGCCGATTGCCTTATAGAGATGGCCACAGCCGCGACCGCTCTTAGACAACTCGGGAGGGCTCTGGCGACTGGGTCAAGCAAAGCAGAGAAATAAGCACACGGCCTATGTTGAGACAGAGAGCGCACAACCGGCCATCTCGTGTACATAAAACACGAACGGCTTCGCATAGTCAGGGGTGCCAAGCACAGGAGCAGAGCAAAGCGCATTTTTTAGTTGCTCAAAAGACTGCTGACATTCATGGGTCCACGGCAGGGGCTCATGCACGTCTTTAGTTGTTAGTGCTAGCAAACACTTTATTAGTAATGAATAACTAGGGATCCAATGTCGACAGTAGGAAGTGATGCCAATGAAGGCGCGTACATCGCTCTGAGTTTTTGGGATGGGCATTTTAACAATGGCGCTAATGCGCTCAGGTGTCAATCTCCTACCCTCCTTCGACAGTAGGTGACCTAAATAGGTGACCTCCTGTCAACAATATTGAAATTTAGAAAGGGACACTTTATGTTCATGGTGAGCCAAATGTAGCAACAACTTAACCGTTCTGTCTTTGCATCCCTGTTCGGTGTCAGTAGCAATCAAAATGTCATCCACATGCTGGAGCAATACATTACCTGGAGAAAGCATCAGGGAATCCAATTGGGCTTTCAAGGCTTAGCTATATATACTAGGCATCTCAGTATAGCCATGAGGAGCGTGGCAGAATCTAAAGCTTATGCCAGCTAGTGTAAAACCGAATAGGTGACGGCTATCAGGATGAATAGGAATACTGAAGAACGCATTTTTCAAATCAATGACAGAGAAGAATTGGGCAGAGGAAGGAATCATTGTGAGAAGGACAGTAATGTCAGGGACCACCGGGAACTGAGGAACCACTATTTTGTTAACTGCGCGCAGATCAATCACAAAACGATAAACATCTGTGTTGTCATCAGGGGAGTCTGGGGATGTCTTTTTTAAAATAGGAAGAATAGGGCAGTTACACACATTTGATGCTGTCTCCTCAACTACCCCCGACTCAATCAGATCCTGTATAATGCGTAATAAAGCTCGCTCCCCTACTTGTGGTATTTTGTACTGGGGAATACGGGGCAAACGGCATTGTCCTTAACCTTGATGGAAACTGGGGAAATTTGTAAGAGTCCCACATCCGTATCACCCGTCGCCCACAAAGTGGGTGGCACATCTTTAAACTCAGCAGGAAGGGGCGCATCTTTGGCAAACATTGCTTGGAACTCGTTACATTTGGTCCCATAGTCATGTAGACACCTTCCTGAGAACAAAAAATGGTCGCGTGCAGCTTCTTCAATAACTCTAAACCCATTGAATTTTCGCCACAATTGGATGTCAATAGAAATGGCAAATCCACAGTAAAGGGACCAATAGTCAAGGCAAGTGGCTTGGAAATGGGGCTCACAACCGGGACACCTGAAAAGCCTACCGAAACATTATTTCGGCCAGACAGAGCTGCCCCGGGGACCAGCGAACGAGAAACAGAGCTATTCATTGCACCTGTGTCCACTAAGAATTTCTTAACTGAGCCTTGAAAATCTGCGGGGACATAAGGACCACGCTGATCTACAGGTATCTGAACTGGTCCCTCACCCTGTCCCTGGCTGTCCTAGCTGTGGGACATCCCTGTCACCTCGTCCAGATCATAATCATCGTGATAGTACTGTATCCCTCAAGGGTCATCAAAATAGTTCTGATCAGAGTGACCCTGCGATGTCCCATCATCCTGAGCCTTGTCCCGATCACCTACTCCACAACCCTGTCCATGAGAACCCTGTCCTCGAGGGGCCACGACTTTCTGCAATAACACCGGATACTCGCTACGCCAGTGCCCCTCCTCTTTGCAGTACGCGCACTGATTCAGCCCTAGCAGGCGCAGCATTCCTGCTAGTACGGGGAAGCTGCCGGGCCGGACCAGTACCACATCCCCTTCCATTACCCCTAGACGCCTGCTGTAACAACACCTTTGTTTTCAACTCCTTATGCTTCTTCTCTACCTTCTCCTCATTCTTCCTGTGTTCATAATACTGTGCCATACTCAAAATCACGGAAGGGGAGGATGTCGTCCAATTGCTCTCCGAAGCCTGCAACCGAGTCGCCATCTCTGGGAGCAGATTCGTAACAAATCTATTGACAAACAATCGGACAACCCCTTCTCCTGACAAATCCTGTCCACTGAAATCCAAAAACACACCCTCGAACCGTGTGAAAAAAATCGGACACACTCATCTTTCTTCTGACGACATGCCGCTAACTTGTCCCAATCTACCTTTCTCGGAGGAATAAGGGAGTGCATATAGGTAATAATTCAGCCGTGTAAAGCTAGTATCTCAGCCTTTGGCTTCTCTCCAGGCTTCCGTTCCTTATCCCATGCTTTAATCTGATCCACTCAATTCTACAGCGTGATCCTGCATGTGCACCTGCCTCCAAATGTCGACGGGCACCAGTAACCCAAAAAACATTTCAATATCCGCAAGTGTCATTACTGTCGACGAAGCGGCTTCTGTCAATTCCTTATAATATGCAGTAGGACTATTCTAACCCTTCACTTTTATCGTACTGCTGATAATATATCTCTGCTATTGTCTGCTGGTTGCTGCAGCACATATATTTTACACTAGAATAACAACTGTTCAATAAATACTTATTGAAATGCCCAGACTGTTTATTCTGTGTAACTCTCTGAGATAAACCGAATAAGTAAGCACGAGTGACTGAGCGAAAGGTAGTACATTGTTTCCACGATTCTGAGGAATTAGGGTTGTCATGATCTAAGGTTGCCAGGAACTAATCTCTCCCCTATAAGAGGAGATTCTAGTGGCACTGTGAGCTAGCTAATGCAAATCCGGCTAACATACACGGTGGGGGTGTACAGAATCAGTCTGCCACCAAGCCCACAGTTTATGTTATCCAAACGCGCAGGTCCTGCAGGGGTACTATAGGAACTACACGACATGGCGCCGCCAACATTGTTTGGGTACTTATTTAACAGTAGAATCTGAGTAGTTCAGTCGTGCTATTCTCAGAGAACCTACTCACAAAACCCCAGAGACGTCTGGAGTGGGTGGGCACAAACTCCGCCACAGCTGAGTAGGCGAGATATCCTATTTATCGGCTGTTGGTTATTCAAGTTTGAAGGACATTTAGTTCCTAAAATTGTGCCTAAAACCTTATCATAGTTTCTTTGAAACATTAGTCTGTGTTCTATACACAATGACTACCGCAGTCATAGATCCTCTACAAATGCCACTGCCCCCGTCAGACGACGAGGAAGATCCTGAGGATGCAATACAGATTGCACCAAAATTCAGAAGGACAGTCACCATAAGACTATTAGAAAATGGCTTACAAGCCAAGGGTGGCATCGTAGTTTTCGTGATTGAGGCACACGAATCAAACAAAACAGAGGTATTCTATTCATGGGTTACACTCCCAGCAGCGAATGCCATAACAAAGACATTTCACTACTACATAGCAGGAGATGCACGACCGGAATATGCCCCGTTTGAGGACACAGAGATTCCACTCACTTACCAGGAACATTATTACTGGTTTAATGGCGCCCTACCCCACATAAGAAACAGAGTAAGATTAGGCCCGCTCGGAGGAGACGGGCCACATGGCCAATACTAGCGGCTTACACAACGCACCCTGACATTGGAACAATGCCACAGCCAGAATTACTCATACAACACAGAAATTTTATTAAAATCTACAGAAACCTGACACAATTCGTCATGAGGACTGTTAAAGTGCAGCAAATAGTACTCCAGCTCAGGGTACAGGAAATAAAATTACTCCTCAAACATTACACGCGGTAATGGGCAAAATGCCCGCAAAACGCGAACAAATACCATTCTGGATAGCTCAGAAAATAACTCAGCTTGAGGCAGTATTCCCGAATACTACCACCTATGATAAACACAGAATTCTAACAATCTGCTTGCCCATGGGGATCACACCACAAGTAGAGGACTGCACCTCTTGGGGTACAGTCTTTGCTGCCATATATACCAGAACACATGGTATCCCGTCCTTAGCAGTAGTGCCAGACGTATTGAGACAGATACAAAATGAGTACGGAGCAGAGCCTGCCCTAAACTTAGGGATGAAGTTACTAAACAACTTTGATCAGGTATCAGCCATAATACTAGCTAACATTAAGGGGGAAGTAGCTTCAGTGGCGATCCGCCAACGCCTAAGGGAGTTCAGTCCAATAGATCAACAACACGAACTACCGAAAATAATTGAAACTGCATATGCAGAATTAGGCAGAGACAGTCTAGGTGGAAAAGCATTAAAAGCACAACTGGTGGGCAGTCCTGAAAAGGACACTACAAAGCAGACACCTACTTCTTCTAAGAAGAAGTGTGGAAATAAAAAGCAACAAAAGTCTAAAGACAGCAGATCTCAACCCCGAGGCAGGTCTCCTCAACAGGAGCCCTCTGAAAGGAGGTATAACCTCAGGAATAGGGATAATATTAGGAAACCTGACAGGTATCAGGATACTGATACACGTTCCTCTCGTTCCTTTCAGGTTCATCAAAAAACTCAGAGAGGGAAGGACGGTCAGAACACAGACAAGAGGAGCGTACAAAGTCCAGAGACACGCAACGCGCTGCGGACTACGCACCTAAAAAAGAAGATAAACAGAAACAAAATCCTCAGTTCAAAAAGAAGAAGGTAGCAGGTCTCAAGATCAGACATGCCCAGAATTCTGAGGACAGCTTCTGAACGGGGAATGGGCTCTGACGATGCTAGACAGCACGGCAGAAGTAACGATAGCTCGCCAGAACCTGAAGGAATTTCTGGTGATAGCGGAGTTGAGTGAGTATATCACGGTGGAAACACCTGATACTCGGGTAAGTGTCCCACATAAGTTACAAGAGATAACACTCCGGATGGAGGGGGACAAGCCCAGGAAAGTTAAAGGTCTATTTTGGAAAAATCTGTCATCTGGATATGACATCCTATTAGCAGAGCAAGACTGGCCGCCAGCATTCGTCATGGAGTGCCCAAAGGGAGAAACAGCATTTTTCGACCTCGTTCCATCTTAAACATGCATATGCGCAGCAGTGGGCGGTTGCCCTAGCTCCAGCATTGTACAAAAATCATGCTGGTTGGGATAAAGATTCAACCCACCACGTGATCCCGTTAAAAGTTTCCCCAAATGCTCAAAGGCAATATCCAATAAATCAGGAAGCTAAAAAACAAGTCGGGGAGATCCTAGATCAACTTGAATACCAGGGGGTGATTGAAAATTGCACTTCACCTATGAACAATCCTTTGTTCCCCGTAGCCAAAACTGACAACACATATCGTCTAGTTTTAGATTACAGACATTTAAACACTTGCACAAAGACATTTGCAGTTCAAAATGCACACAGTGCCACATTAATGAATAACATTGAGCGACAAAAATACAAAACAACACTTGATATCTCAAATGGATTTTTCTTCCAAAACATAGTGCCTGAAAGCAGGTATCTGACCGCATTCTCAGCGCTAGGGTCCCAACGGCAATTTTGTCGACTCCCCCAAGGGTATAAGTATAGCCCGGGGTTGTTTTCAGCAAGGGTAACAGAGTTACTCCAAAATTTGGATGAAGAAGCATTGTCCTATGTGGATGATATTTATCTGACGGGCGATGACTTACCGAGGCACTTGACCAGGGTGAGCACCATTATTATGGGATTCGCCTCTGAGGGCTATAAATTTAATTTAAAAAATCAAAGATTGCCCATCTCAATGTCCTATTTTTAGGGTATGAGCTGTCAAGTGAAGGAAAAAGCCTAGCAGCTAACTTTTTAGAAAAGTGTGCGCTGCTCCAACCTCCAAAATCATTAAAGAATTTACAATCAATTCTGGGATTCCTAAATTTTGGTCGAACATACACTCTGGATTACGCAGAAAGAGTAAAACCTTTCTACGACTTAACAAAACCTGATTTTTCAATCAGACAATGGACACAGGAACATACAAACATCCTACGTTCACTACAGGAAGACATGATAGCTTTAAAACATTTACAGACACGCGTAAACGTACGCAACTTAGTGATCCGAGTAATAGCGGGTCAATGCGGGTACACTTATTTAACTTTCAATGAAGGCGAAACGGTACCAATCGCATATAAATCTCACCTGTACACAAACGCAGAGATGCGTTTTACTTCAACAGAAAAAATCCTGACAGCAGTGCAGACCGCTGTAGCAAGAGAAAGAGCTCTGGCTCAGGGAAAGCGCATAATAGTCGTGACCCCAGTACCAGCCTTAGAGGCTGTTACAAAGGCTAGCATTCCAAATGCGAAAGCCTTACATCCCAGATGGATACAATGGGCTAATTCTCTTACTGCAACGGATGTTGAATTCAGATTTGATCCAAGTTTAAAAAGACAAGCAATTCTGTAATATGAACAAGAATATCCTCTACCAAATAAGATTTTGCCTCTAGATCAGTATGAATACATTATTTACACTGACGGATCTGCTCAACCAGCCATAGGGAGTAAGCAAGCTTACAGCGCGGCATGTGCAATCGTTAAAGGTTGCATGCGCGATGGAAAGTTCCATTCCAGTAGCACTAAAACGCAATCTCTAGGAGACTTCACGGCTCAGTTAGCAGAATTAAAAGCACTGATACTGGCACTTGTAAATACGTAACACGAATTCCCCACACTAATTGTGTGTGATTCCTTTTACTGTGTACAGTCGTACAATGAATATTTACATCATTGGGAACAAAACGGGTTTAAAGACGCAAAAGGTGGCACAATTAAGCATAAAATGCTATGGGAACAGATAGTGGAGTTGAGAAACGAACTACCAAGGGCTCACGTGATACATACACTGAGTCATCAGCGTGATGGCGTTCACGTTGAAGGGAATTCATTGGCTGATGAAGCCGCAAAGGGGGCTGTGCGAACGGCTTCCGTAGCTGCAATCACTCCTTCAAAAACGAGAATAGACGACGAGATTATGGTAGCTGTCAATGCTTTGCGCAAAGGCAGCACAGCAGTACCAAAGAAATATCCACTCAAGTACTCCTACAAGTTAGATGCACAAAACATTCCATATGCTCAGATTCCTGGAGTGGGGGATAGAGTAATACCAAATATGGATCGTAGGCAAGGCTTAATTCTAGCAGCACACGAGGGTTTGGGTTCTGCGCATACAGGCGTTACAGCGACTATTTCTTTACTGAAACAGCGCTACTGGTGGCCAGGGTTAACAAAACAGACCAAAGACTATGTCTTAAAGTGCGACATCTGCCAGCAGATGAAAGGCTCCACCATAACACGCCCAGCGCAGACACCATTACTAAAATGAGACAACCCTCTCGCATGTGTGTATTTGGACCACTGCGGACCCCTACAATCTGATGGGGCCAAGAAATATATCATGGTTGCAGTGGATTCCTGCTCTAGATTCCTATGGGTTTGGCCTCAAAGCTGTGCTGACGCTCGAACTGTTATAAAAGATTTGCGAGTCTTTATCGGCACATACGCAGTTGGTACGTTACATTCTGACCGTGGCCCCGCGTTTAGGTCTCGGGCTTACAAAGAGGCCATGGAAGGAATGGGCATAGCATTGCGGTACTCCTCTCCGTACCATCCAGAGGGAAATTCTTTTGTGGAGAGGAAAAACCATGACTTAAAGCAATCTTTAACAGCTAGGGTATTAGGCAAAGGCGGTAGATGGGTCGATCACCTTTATGAGGTCCAACGAGCAATAAACAATCAGCCAAGAAGCTCTCTAGAGGGTGTCACTCCTTACAAGGTCCTATTTGGGACAAGAATGTGGGTACCTGATCTTGATTGTGAAAACCCAGTGGCGGATGAAAAACCATTTGATATCCATGATCGTTTGGCTGTTTTACAGGATCTAAATGAATCCAGAACACAACAAAGCAACGTCCACTTAAAACAGACCGCCACTGAGGAAGTCAAGGCAGCAACGGCAAGACCTGTTTGGATCCCAAAAGTCGGGGATCTGGTCAGAGAGAAGATTGCAGACAAGAAAGAATTTGAGCCATCCTACAGAAAGCCTGTACCTGTCCTAGCAATCCAAGGCACAAGAACTGTACTTCTGCCGCCTCTTGCCGGGAAAAAGGAGAAAAGATTTGTCTCAATTGACAATCAAACCACACTATGTGGCCGATACTAAACAGTAGGCCTTGTTGACTCCACAGTAGCAGACGCCCTCCTCTTGCTACAATACAAGCAGTCCAAACAGAAAGACTCATCACTTTTGAAGAGCCACCTGTACGGAATGAAGGACTAAGCAACAATGCTATGGAACTCGTTCCACTTCAACAAGAAGAAAATCAACTTAACAACCAAGTTGCAATCAGACCGACTACAGACGTCTACGTTAACATGCCTCGTCAAGAGCAAAATCCGATTTCAACATATCCCGATGCAATTCCAACAATTGATCGAACTGCTTCTGACTATTTCATGAACTTTGATACGTTTTCACTGGATCCAAGTGAGCCGGAAACGACGCCTGCCAAAAAATCACTCAAACAGAAACTCACTGACTTTTTGAACTTTTTTAGAAAGACTTACCTGGTGTCACCTTGGATTGAACTATGGTATATCACTGGGATTTTATTTTTCCTTTTCTGGCTAGGTTTAATAATAACTTTTAGTATGCTTATTAATGGACGATACCTCCAGCAGAGCTCGACAGCCCAAAGAGTCAATTTGATTCTAAAACCCCACCAGTCTTCACATCGTGAACCAAGAGACTTGTCTTCAGTGAACATCACAGCAGTTCCTATACCGGACTGTATAGTATGGAACAAGATTGATTATGATATATTCGGTCCGACTGAACTTTTAAAGCTTAAATATGTATTTAAAATTTCTTTGAGTGATATCATTACCTCCAGTACATTTTCTGATGATTGGGACACTGAAACTGTGAATAATTTAATGTCTGATTTAGAAAGAACTGCAGCATTTCTGAACAATGAAATGTTAGAAGGTACTTCAGACTATGATACATTGTACTGTTATCAACACTATGGTCATCATTTCTTGCACAAATCTATAACACCTAGAAATGTATTTGAATACCACCAGTGGGAACACTGCCCAACACCTCCAAAAGGTAGTTCGCAAACCTTTGCACAGAAATTCACATACTTTTCAGGGTTTAATACATCTGACCCGAAGTCATTTTATTACAAAGTGGCAACAACATCAGCACAGAAAATTATGTTGACAAACACCAAACAGATTTACTCTGCTTCCTTCATGGCCCAGTTGTCTACACAGGGTTTCGACCTATGGAAGGACACTATAGATCTAAAATCGATCTGGGGTTCTAGGGACTGGCAAGTCCAGGGAACAGAAGCGCTTTTTAGAGCATACCTCATTCCACAGCAGATAATATTTCTGAATCAAACTGTGCAACAGACATCCTGACTAGCTAAGAACAAGGAAATGAACACACCGGGGTTTCCAACACCATCACAGATGGGTGGGGGGCAGAATTCAACTACACATGGGGTAAGATTAGATGACATTCTCCAGTACAACAGGTCGGATCCCAATTGGACAGGATGGCTGATTTGGCCCATTGACATGAATACTTGTCAACAGAGATTCCTAGGTACACCCGAGGGATTTAGTATCCATAGGCCAGATCCTCTCTATGTACAAAGACAACACCCAGGGGTAGTGACATCCTATAGTGTTGGGAAGTTGTGCCTTGATTGGCTAGAGACCTCAACACTCACAGAAGTTAAACATCACTTGACCTTACTCACACCTGATTTAGACCTTAGGGATTTTTTACTAGGCCCAAGGAAACCACGTCAGAAACGTTTCATATATGCTGGCCTTTATGCCTATTATAATGAAAACTGGAAAATATCCCAACAGGAAGCCGCAGAAAGAATACGGGAAATAGACGGTATTAACTTAGAGAAGGCATTAGCTGTAGTGGATAATGGGTTAACAACTTTGACCTCCAGGATTTACTCCTCAGGCAACATTGTGTCTTCAGCAATCGACGTATTAGAACAAGATCTGGCCTTGTTACAACAAGGGCAATCTCAGCTACGTTCTATTATGATGTTAAGCTGGACGCTGCAATCTTTGCGTGCAGTCTATGTGCTCTGGCATTTTATAAACACCACGTCTCTGTTTTCAGAATACAATCTAACCGATAAACAGACAGAAATGGCACAGAGGGGAGCCAAATATACAATGCTGCGTATTGAGAAACTGGAAAGGTTACCATTCACTGTAGCCGAATCACCATCAACCGAATGGCTAATTCATGGCCAGATCACTCTGCCGGTCACTACGTTTCAGTTACAATATTGCCTCGAGCAAAGGCAGGCAGGCAAATATGAAAAGATGGGTAAGGGATACATCAAGGAAACTTGGGAGTTACCCTATAGATATCGATGCCGGAATGGGGATCGAGAAGTGTATCTGAGTGGTACAAACTGCAAGAACGCTTTAAGCGGTTCTCTCATGTGTCAGGATATTTCTCTACACGGAGCATGTAGTGGTTCAGTAGCTAACTTATCTTGTCACATGTCAGGGACCCCAGCGGCCATGATCACGCCGGTTTTCCAGCTGCTCTCGAATGGGAGTTACTTAATGCTAAATAATCAAGGTTGCTGTGGGATGCTTCCGGGCTTTGCCTATCTGGTCACTGTTAACTCCAGGGTTACTTGCTGTATGCAAGTATTGTTTCCACCACTGAACACAGTCATGGAGGTGCCGTTATGGCCTTCGTTGAATGTTTCCTTTATACAATTTGATACTTTGAGCAGACTGAAAGCCATGCTTTTACAGCAAACCATGCCCTTAACCTCGGCTCGAGAAATCTTTGAACTTCAAGTTGCAAGGACCTCGACTGAGATACAAGCGCTTATACGTACAAACTGCCCCTTTCATTTAGCAGAAATGGTGGGTCGTATCTTTAACATGTCTGACACGAGCGTTATTGTACACCTATTTAAGACCATAGGGTCAGGACTATTAAGCACCTTTCAGACAGTCCTCAAAGTAATCCCAAATGTTATACACTCCGTATTGGGAAGCGTCTTTGGAGGTCTCCCGCTTATCCTGTTCCTAATTGCAGGAATCTTGATTGTAATATTACTGCTACACAATGGACGGCCCCGTTTATGAGGAAATGGCGAACACGCTCATGGAACGGAAATATCGTGAACGCATGGTGCAGCTTCTGGGCATACCTTGCCTAAGAGAATTGAACACCTCTTGGTTTCTGTTGGACTTGGCCCTTTTTGGCAGGTTCACCCCTAAACTTTTTGCCTTATATGTAACTTGGTGTTAGTAGTTTTAAGTCTCTGGGCACTTTAGCACTGTGGTCCAGTGTAAAGTGCGTGCGCGCTGTGTGCGTGTGTGGTGAGACTGGCCTGCCCTCCCATAGGAATGCATTGAGGATGAGTGTATCAGTGGTAATTCCTGTTATGAGAGGAGCAGTGTGGTCAAGTTTAGTATGTCTGAATTCGTGAGAATAAATGCTGCGCAATGGTGTGCGCAGATTTATGGTGACTGGTAGAGAAATGCCACTTCCAGAAGTTGGCATTTCTGTGTGCTCTGTGTCTGCCTGCCTGATGTGAATTGCATGTCTGGCTTGTGAGTGACAGGGGCTGGGAGGTGTGTGTGGCTCCAGGAGGGGCAGGGTGAGTCAGCGCAGGGCTGAATGGAGAGATCTCCATGTAGATGGGTGGGAGGAGTTGCACCTGGGACCTGAATAGGGCTGTGCCTTCCCTCTACAATGCTGGCTCCACCTCCTGTGGTGCGTCTGATGTCCCTAGCCTACACTCTGAAAAGGAAGAGGAGCTTGCCCAAAACAAAGTGCTCCAAATCCCCCATAACCAGTTCTGACTGGTATCCCCAAGCCCTGTGCTGTGACATAAAGGGAAATGTGATATATAGGGGCTGTGACCCCATGAAAATGTTCACTTCTTGTGCCTGTACTCGTGGGGGGCTTGCTGCTGCTGGGGCCCAGGAGGAACCGCCATGAGGACTGCCTCCCTGCTGGAGGGCCCTGTGTGCTGGCCTCCCTGGGCCCAGCTATGCCCCTGAACCTCTCCTGGACTTTTCCTAAAGGAGCTGTGGCTCCTAGCCCCTGGGAGCGCTTTATTTTACTTTCCCCTTGGAAGAGGAGCGTGGGCTGCGCAGCGCGTCGCTGCCCGGCCCTGTAGAGGGAATCCCCCACCGGAGGGATTCCCCCATGATGGCTGCCGAGCGGGAGCCCACCCCGCTGATTGATCATGCTTGCGGGTGCCCACCCCGCTTATTAATTTTAATTAGGAGGGAGCCTACCCCTCATTGTCCGCCTATGTTTCTATCTAAAAGCGGGTGCCCACCCCGCACTTTACCGAGTGAAGAATCACCGCGGCGGCCCGAGCCGACCAGGAAGTCAGGCACGTCTGCCTGGGACATGGGCGGAGCGAGGAGAGGAAGTCCCGCTCCGCCGCCAGAGGTCCGTCCGAGCCTCGCAGGCTCCATGGTGAAGTGAGGAGAGGAGTCGTGGTGATGGAGGCGGAGGGGGCCCGAGGCACATTGCCAGTGCCTGCCCCCGCTGCACGAGAGAAGTCCCGCCGAGAAATGCCTGCCGGAGCCTCGCAGGCTCCACAACGAAGTCCCGGGTCCGCGGAGGGGGCCCGGGTGAGGGCAGAAGCAGAGCGCGAGGATCAGAGACCTCCCCCCCGGCAGAGAGAGAGCCCGGTGAGTGGGGTTAGCTGGGGGGAGGCGAGGTAAAGGCACCAGTGCCGGTGCCGACCTGCTGAGTGGCCCCGCTTGACAGTGGGCCGCTCCAACATGGGCATAATTACTCTGGAGCCCGTGCGCTCCATCGTGGGCGGGCTTTGTTTAAGGGCCCCAGAAGGGGTCCCGAGGGCCAGTGGTGCCCGTACTTCCCCGTGTCCCGGCCTATTTCCTGAGCGGCCCCCGCCTGATAGGGGTCGCCCCAACGAAGGGGACATATTTTGTCTCTTGTGCTAAAAGGGCCCAGAGGGGCCCGTGCTGTTCCCCGGGCCCCTACCAGTTTGGTGATTTTCCCAGCTGCCCCAACTGACAGTGGGCAGCTGCACCGATGGGGGCAATATTGTTTAAGAAGCCCCAGGGAGGCCCTGAAGGCACAGAGGTGCCAGGGCCCCTTGCTCCCTTCCCAGCTGCCCTGCGAGAGCGCAGGCAGCTGCAATGTTTTGCATAACTATTTGTCCAGAAGACACAGTGGTGCCAGGCCTCATTCTAATTGCTTCACAGCTGCCCAGCAAGTAGTGGGCAGCTGCATCGTTTAGGCCGGAGTTCTTTGGGGGCATGTTTTAAGTTAGGAGTGAGATGCACTCCTCTGCCCCAGTACTTTCCCAGCTGCGCAGCACTTAGTGGCAGCTGCTACGTTTAGGTCTGCACAAGTGCGCACCCTTGACTCCTGCTGCATTGGCAGCGCGCCCTGACTCTTGGACATAGGGCATTTGAGCCCCTTTTTGAGATGGCCAGTTGGCCAGGGGGACTGTTAGGTTTGTAGGGCACCAGGCCCTAATGTGATTTTTATTATTACCTAATGCGTTTAGGTTGTGAGTTATTCTCTACTATGAGTTATGCCCCTAATGTGAGTCATGCTTAGGAGGTTCTGGTCTAATCTAATGTGTTTATGCTGGTGAGGTTGGCGCAGAATGTAATTCGCGCCTAAATGTGATACTGTGCATAATGTAGTTTATGTTACAGGCTGATGCTAAGTACAGTGGTTACCAGTGATTACTGGTTGTACGTTTATGATGTGTGCTACATTTATTATAAGTGCTACATATACTAAGTTCGCTTTGTGCTGGTTCTGACAGTGGTCCAGTTGGCCCTGTCAGGTGTAAATAATCCCTTGTAAATATGACCCCGTGCCAGGTGGCACGATGTATATTATGTGAGTACTATTCTAATGTGTTTTTTGATAATACAAAGGCTATTTTTATATATAACCTTGTGTGGAGTTCCTTTTGTGGTGTGCCTAGTATGTTGTTGCTGTGTGTGTGCGTGCGCAAACGCTTTACATGGCCTCCGGGATAAGCCTTACTGCTCGTGCCAAGCTACCAAGGGGGTGAGCAGGGGTTATCTTTGGTGTATAACTCCCTTGCCCTGACTAGAGTGGTGGTCTCTGCCTGGCTTTGGCGCAAGCCTTAGCCAACCAGAGATCCCATTTCTAACATTGGTTGTCAGCGGTGGGGATAGGACTTGCGTTTGCGCAGTACCACAGCGACAACTGGTTGCACTACAAGCTCTGCATTTTAGATAGTCACATGGAAAGGGATTATTGTGTCTGAGTTTGTTTTAAGTATCATTTCTTTGGAAATGTGTGTTCTTGTTGCACTATGAGTTGAGTGTCCTGCCAAGGACAGAAACCAGAGAATCTGGAGGAGTGACTGCCCTTGTGCAGACTGCTATTGGGTTGGCCTAAAGCTGGAGGAGGGACTGCCCTTGAGCCATTGTGCTGGTTCTTGGGTTGGCCTGCAGCTGAGGGAGGGACTGCCCCGTGCTGTCTGCTGGTTCTAGGGTTGGCCTACAGTGGGGACTTAATTGGCATGGAGTCACTAGCTCGGGAGGGTAGATTATCCCCTAAGTGCAGTGTGAGTTTTCTGGATTCCCCAGTAAGGGTGGAATCCAGTGGTGGCAGCAATATGAAGTCCAGTGCAGAAAGTCCCGGTCCCCAGACGGTGGTACCTGGTTCCCGGTTAAGAGGGGGGCAGGTTGAGATTCAGGGGCAGTAAGATACTGTCTCACCAGTCCGGGGGGGCGCCTGTGGATGAGTGGTGTGTTGCACTGGACGATTGGGTGTGAGTTCTCTGAAATAAGGAGCTTGCATGGGGGATCTCCCCGTGGTAGGTGAGCTGGAAGTGGTTCCAATAAGAGTGGCTTGGGTATCTTCCAGTCCTGTGTGGTGGAAGAGGTTCAGTGTAGCCCAGCTAGGTCCCAGTAGAATGGGAGGGGTGTAGGGGCTCATGTCCGGTCTCAGAGGAGACGAAGTGAGTGTGAGACGGTGTGTCCCATGGTAGCCCGAAACCCAGTCTCAGGGCCTGGAGGGTTCCCTAAGGGAGCGCCAGGTCGGGGGCCTAGGCTGTACTTGTAGGCCATTTGAGGAGGATCTTCTAGTCTCTAGAGGACGTGGAGCGTCTGTAACCAGAGCTCCAGCAGTCCTGGTGCTAGGCAGCACCGCTCCTAAGTGGAGGGTGCAGAAGTCCTGAGTGAGGGGTGAGAGGGGGAAAGAGTCCCCAGTGGAAGAACCAGTGGGTCAGGGGCCAGCCAGAAGGGCTGAGTCGCCAATGATTGGCCATGGTGGCGCCACTTCTGTCCTGGGGGATCTGCACGCACTGTCAAAGGGACAGGAGGTCATGAGATCTGCGCCAGGCAGACTGTCACACAACACATGAGGAATGTGTTACCCTCGGGGGGGGCATGCGTGCTCCCCCATGAAGTCCTGGTTCGCCGGGCATCTGACCAAAGGGTACCGTCCCTGGATTGGGGAGCCAGGTTCAGGTGTTTGCCTGTCCTGGACAGCAGGGCGACTGTAATCAGTGTCCTGGCCGGTTTGCCTTCTAGGGGTACCCCTGTGAACACAGGTGGGGCCCATCTTAAAGGAAAGGGACCCTGTGTTTCCCAGAAGGGGTGGTGCAGGCCTAGCCGAGATCTTTAGGGTCCCTGGCTGAGTGTGGTAGTACTACCCTGAGAGCAGGTGGGGCCCATCTTAAGTGAAGGGACCCTGCTCTACAGTGGGAGGGTGCAGAACTTTGGAAGGGGGTTCAGAGGGAGGGAGTCCTCGCCTCTGACCCCGGTGCAGCCGGTGAATTTGGATCCCAGGTGGTAGACTAGTGATGGAGAGAGGTCCTGAACTGGTGGGAGAGTTGTGTTCTGGAGGGTGCCTTTCCTGGGAGAGTGCGCGACCCCAGAAATAGAGGTAGGGGGAGGAGATGCTTCGCCCGTGACCTCTGGTCAGCCTGAGGGTGCGGACCCTAGGTTGAAGGATCAGTGGTAGTTTGGAGCTACACTGAGAGGGAGAGTGGAGAATGGCTATTGTATGCCAGGGGTTAATGCCCCCCACTCTGTGGATCAGTGGCGTAGAACCGGAGGGTGTCCCTGCAGTGCGGGCCCGCGTCCGTGTTCTATCGCCCCAAGCAGGGAAGCCCATCACTGTGGTGATTGGTCTGCCCTGCGTTTTGGCTGGAAGGGGGTTGTGTTGGACTTGGCCCTTTTTGGCAGCTTCACCCCTAAACTTTTTGCCTTATATGTAACTTGGTGTTAGTAGTTTTAAGTCTCTGGGCACTTTAGCACTGTGGTCCAGTGTAAAGTGCGTGCGCGCTGTGTGCGTGTGTGGTGAGACTGGCATGCCCTCCCATAGGAATGCATTGAGGATGAGTGTATCAGTGGTAATTCCTGTTATGAGAGGAGCAGTGTGGTCAAGTTTAGTATGTCTGAATTCGTGAGAATAAATGCTGCGCAATGGTGTGCGCAGATTTATGGTGACTGGTAGAGAAATGCCACTTCCAGAAGTTGGCATTTCTGTGTGCTCTGTGTCTGCCTGCCTGATGTGAATTGCATGTCTGGCTTGTGAGTGACAGGGGCTGGGAGGTGTGTGTGGCTCCAGGAGGGGCAGGGTGAGTCAGCGCAGGGCTGAATGGAGAGATCTCCATGTAGATGGGTGGGAGGAGTTGCACCTGGGACCTGAATAGGGCTGTGCCTTCCCTCTACAATGCTGGCTCCACCTCCTGTGGTGCGTCTGATGTCCCTAGCCTACACTCTGAAAAGGAAGAGGAGCTAGCCCAAAACAAAGTGCTCCAAATCCCCCCATAACCAGTTCTGACTGGTATCCACAAGCCCTGTGCTGTGACACAAAGGGAAATGTGATATAAATATAGGGGCTGTGACCCCATGAAAATGTTCACTTCTTGTTCCTGTACTCGTGGGGGGCTTGCTGCTGCTGGGGCCCAGGAGGAACCGCCATGGGGTCTGCCTCCCTGCTGGAGGGCCCTGTGTGCTGGCCTCCCTGGGCCCAGCTATGCCCCTGAACCTCTCCTGGACTTTTCCTAAAGGAGCTGTGGCTCCTAGCCCCTGGGAGCGCTTTATTTTATTTTCCCCTTGGAAGAGGAGCGTGGGCTGCGCAGCGCGGCGCTGCCCGGCCCTGTAGAGGGAATCCCCCACCGGAGGGATTCCCCCGTGATGGCTGCCGAGCGGGAGCCCACCCCGCTGATTGATCATGCTTGCGGGTGCCCACCCCGCTTATTAATTTTAATTAGGAGGGAGCCTACCCCTCATTGTCCGCCTATGTTTCTATCTAAAAGCGGGTGCCCACCCCGCACTTTACCGACTGAAGAATCACCGCGGCGGCCCGAGCCGACCAGGAAGTCAGGCACGTCTGCCTGGGACATGGGCGGAGCGAGGAGAGGAACTCCCGCCCCGCCGCCAGAGGTCCGTCCGGAGCCTCGCAGGCTCCATGGTGAAGTGAGGAGAGGAGTCGTGGTGATGGAGGCGGAGGGGGCCCGAGGCACATTGCCAGTGCCTTCCCCCGCCGCACGAGAGAAGTCCTGCCGAGAAATGCCTGCCGGAGCCTCGCAGGCTCCACAACGAAGTCCCGGGTCCCCGGAGGGGGCCCGGGTGAGGGCAGAAGCAGAGCGCGATGATCAGAGACCTCCCCCCCCGGCAGAGAGAGAGCCCGGTGAGTGTGGTTAGCTGGGGGGAGGCGAGGTAAAGGCATCAGGGCCGGTGCCGACCTGCTGAGCGGCCCCGCTTGACAGTGGGCCACTCCAACATGGGCATAATTACTCTTGGAGCCCGTGCGCTCCATCGTGGGCAGGCTTTGTTTAAGGGCCCCAGAGGGGGTCCCGAGGTGCCCGTACTTCCCTGTGTCCCGGCCTATTTCCTGAGCGGCCCCCGCCTGATAGGGGGCCCGAGGCACATTGCCAGTGCCTGCCCTCGCCGCACGAGAGAAGTCCTGCCGAGAAATGCCTGCCGGAGCCTCGCAGGCTCCACAAAGAAGTCCCGGGTCCCCGGAGGGGGCCCGGGTGAGGGCAGAAGCAGAGCGCGATGATCAGAGACCTCCCCCCCCGGCAGAGAGAGAGCCCGGTGAGTGTGGTTAGCTGGGGGGAGGCGAGGTAAAGGCATCAGTGCCGGTGCCGACCTGCTGAGCGGCCCCGCTTGACAGTGGGCCACTCCAACATGGGCATAATTACTCTTGGAGCCCGTGCGCTCCATCGTGGGCAGGCTTTGTTTAAGGGCCCCAGAGGGGGTCCCGAGGTGCCCGTACTTCCCTGTGTCCCGGCCTATTTCCTGAGCGGCCCCCGCCTGATAGGGGTCGCCCCAACGAAGGGGGCATATTTTGTCTCTTGTGCTAAAAGGGCCCAGAGGGGCCCGTGCTGTTCCCCGGGCCCCTACCAGTTTGGTGATTTTCCCAGCTGCCTCAACTGACAGTGGGCAGCTGCACCGATGGGGGCAATATTGTTTAAGAAGCCCCAGGGAGGCCCCCTTGCTCCCTTCCCAGCTTACCTGCGAGAGCGCAGGCAGCTGCAACGTTTAGCATAACTATTTGCCCAGAAGGCACAGTGGTGCCAGGCCTCAT
Source organism: Calotriton arnoldi (assembly GCA_963921515.1). Lineage (NCBI taxonomy): Eukaryota > Metazoa > Chordata > Amphibia > Caudata > Salamandridae > Calotriton > Calotriton arnoldi. The sequence continues at coordinate 174,479 of CAWUFW010018899.1, read as the reverse complement.
TCTAATTGCTTCACAGCTGCCCAGCAAGTAGTGGGCAGCTGCATCGTTTAGGCCGGAGTTCTTTGGGGGCATGTTTTAAGTTAGGAGTGAGATGCACTCCTCTGCCCCAGTACTTTCCCAGCTGCGCAGCACTTAGTGCCAGCTGCTACGTTTAGGTCTGCGCAAGTGCGCACCCTTGACTCCTGCTGCATTGGCAGCACGCCCTGACTCTTGGACATAGGGCATTTGAGCCCCTTTTGAGATGGCCAGTTGGCCAGGGGGACTGTTAGGTTTGTAGGGCGCCAGGCCCTAATGTGATTTTTATTATTACCTAATGCGTTTAGGTTGTGAGTTATTCTCTACTGTGAGTTATGCCCCTAATGTGAGTCATGCTTAGGAGGTTCTGGTCTAATGTGTTTATGCTGGTGAGGTTGGCGCAGAATGTAATTCGCGCCTAAATGTGATACTGTGCATAATGTAGTTTATGTTACAGGCTGATGCTAAGTACAGTGGTTACCAGTGATTACTGGTTGTACGTTTATGATGTGTGCTACATTTATTATAAGTGCTACATATACTAAGTTCGCTTTGTGCTGGTTCTGACAGTGGTCCAGTTGGCCCTGTCAGGTGTAAATAATCCCTTGTAAATATGACCCCGTGCCAGGTGGCACGATGTATATTATGTGAGTACTATTCTAATGTGTTTTATGATAATACAAAGGCTATTTTTATATATAACCTTGTGTGGAGTTCCTTTTTGTGGTGTGCCTAGTATGTTGTTGCTGTGTGTGTGCGTGCGCAAACGCTTTACACATGGCCTCCGGGATAAGCCTTACTGCTCGTGCCAAGCTACCAAGGGGGTGAGCAGGGGTTATCTTTGGCGTATAACTCCCTTGCCCTGACTAGAGTGGTGGTCTCTGCCTGGCTTTGGCGCAAGCCTTAGCCAACCAGAGATCCCATTTCTAACATTGGTTGTCAGCGGTGGGGATAGGACTTGCGTTTGCGCAGTACCACAGCGACAACTGGTTGCACTACAAGCTCTGCATTTTAGATAGTCACATGGAAAGGGATTATTGTGTCTGAGTTTGTTTTAAGTATCATTTCTTTGGAAATGTGTGTTCTTGTTGCACTATGAGTTGAGTGTCCTGCCAAGGACAGAAACCAGAGAATCTGGAGGAGTGACTGCCCTTGTGCAGACTGCTATTGGGTTGGCCTAAAGCTGGAGGAGGGACTGCCCTTGAGCCATTGTGCTGGTTCTTGGGTTGGCCTGCAGCTGAGGGAGGGACTGCCCCGTGCTGTCTGCTGGTTCTAGGGTTGGCCTACAGTGGGGACTTAATTGGCATGGAGTCACTAGCTCGGGAGGGTAGATTATCCCCTAAGTGCAGTGTGAGTTTTCTGGATTCCCCAGTAAGGGTGGAATCCAGTGGTGGCAACAATATGAAGTCCAGTGCAGAAAGTCCCGGTCCCCAGACGGTGGTACCTGGTTCCCGGTTAAGAGGGGGGCAGGTTGAGATTCAGGGGCAGTAAGATACTGTCTCACCAGTCCGGGGGGGCGCCTGTGGATGAGTGGTGTGTTGCACTGGACGATTGGGTGTGAGTTCTCTGAAATAAGGAGCTTGCATGGGGGATCTCCCCGTGGTAGGTGAGCTGGAAGTGGTTCCAATAAGAGTGGCTCGGGTATCTTCCAGTCCTGTGTGGTGGAAGAGGTTCAGTGTAGCCCAGCTAGGTCCCAGTAGAATGGGAGGGGTGTAGGGGCTCATGTCCGGTCTCAGAGGAGACGAAGTGAGTGTGAGACGGTGTGTCCCATGGTAGCCCGAAACCCAGTCTCAGGGCCTGGAGGGTTCCCTAAGGGAGCGCCAGGTCGGGGGCCTAGGCTGTACTTGTAGGCCATTTGAGGAGGATCTTCTAGTCTCTAGAGGACGTGGAGCGTCTGTAACCAGAGCTCCAGCAGTCCTGGTGCTAGGCAGCACCGCTCCTAAGTGGAGGGTGCAGAAGTCCTGAGTGAGGGGTGAGAGGGGGAAAGAGTCCCCAGTGGAAGAACCAGTGGGTCAGGGGCCAGCCAGAAGGGCTGAGTCGCCAATGATTGGCCATGGTGGCGCCACTTCTGTCCTGGGGGATCTGCACACACTGTCAAAGGGACAGGAGGTCATGAGATCTGTGCCAGGCAGACTGTCACACAACACATGAGGAATGTGTTACCCTCGGGGGGGCATGCGTGCTCCCCCATGAAGTCCTGGTTCGCCGGGCATCTGACCAAAGGGTACCGTCCCTGGGTTGGGGAGCCAGGTTCAGGTGTTTGCCTGTCCTGGACAGCAGGGCGACTGTAATCAGTGTCCTGGCCGGTTTGCCTTCTAGGGGTACCCCTGTGAACACAGGTGGGGCCCATCTTAAAGGAAAGGGACCCTGTGTTTCCCAGAAGGGGTGGTGCAGGCCTAGCCGGGATCTTTAGGGTCCCTGGCTGAGTGTGGTAGTACTACCCTGAGAGCAGGTGGGGCCCATCTTAAGTGAAGGGACCCTGCTCTACAGTGGGAGGGTGCAGAACTTTGGAAGGGGGTTCAGAGGGAGGGAGTCCTCGCCTCTGACCCCGGTGCAGCCGGTGAATTTGGATCCCAGGTGGTAGACTAGTGATGGAGAGAGGTCCTGAACTGGTGGGAGAGTTGTGTTCTGGAGGGTGCCTTTCCTGGGAGAGTGCGCGACCCCAGAAATAGAGGTAGGGGGAGGAGATGCTTCGCCCGTGACCTCTGGTCAGCCTGAGGGTGCGGACCCTAGGTTGAAGGATCAGTGGTAGTTTGGAGCTACACTGAGAGGGAGAGTGGAGAATGGCTATTGTATGCCAGGGGTTAATGCCCCCACTCTGTGGATCAGTGGCGTAGAACCGGAGGGTGTCCCTGCAGTGCGGGCCCGCGTCCGTGTTCTATCGCCCCAAGCAGGGAAGCCCATCACTGTGGTGATTGGTCTGCCCTGCGTTTTGGCTGGAAGGGGTTGTGTTGGACTTGGCCCTTTTTGGCAGCTTCACCCCTAAACTTTTTGCCTTATATGTAACTTGGTGTTAGTAGTTTTAAGTCTCTGGGCACTTTAGCACTGTGGTCCAGTGTAAAGTGCGTGCGCGCTGTGTGCGTGTGTGGTGAGACTGGCATGCCCTCCCATAGGAATGCATTGAGGATGAGTGTATCAGTGGTAATTCCTGTTATGAGAGGAGCAGTGTGGTCAAGTTTAGTATGTCTGAATTCGTGAGAATAAATGCTGCGCAATGGTGTGCGCAGATTTATGGTGACTGGTAGAGAAATGCCACTTCCAGAAGTTGGCATTTCTGTGTGCTCTGTGTCTGCCTGCCTGATGTGAAAGGCATGTCTGGCTTGTGAGTGACAGGGGCTGGGAGGTGTGTGTGGCTCCAGGAGGGGCAGGGTGAGTCAGCGCAGGGCTGAATGGAGAGATCTCCATGTAGATGGGTGGGAGGAGTTGCACCTGGGACCTGAATAGGGCTGTGCCTTCCCTCTACAATGCTGGCTCCACCTCCTGTGGTGCGTCTGATGTCCCTAGCCTACACTCTGAAAAGGAAGAGGAGCTAGCCCAAAACAAAGTGCTCCAAATCCCCCCATAACCAGTTCTGACTGGTATCCACAAGCCCTGTGCTGTGACACAAAGGGAAATGTGATATAAATATAGGGGCTGTGACCCCATGAAAATGTTCACTTCTTGTTCCTGTACTCGTGGGGGGCTTGCTGCTGCTGGGGCCCAGGAGGAACCGCCATGGGGTCTGCCTCCCTGCTGGAGGGCCCTGTGTGCTGGCCTCCCTGGGCCCAGCTATGCCCCTGAACCTCTCCTGGACTTTTCCTAAAGGAGCTGTGGCTCCTAGCCCCTGGGAGCGCTTTATTTTATTTTCCCCTTGGAAGAGGAGCGTGGGCTGCGCAGCGCGGCGCTGCCCGGCCCTGTAGAGGGAATCCCCACCGGAGGGATTCCCCCGTGATGGCTGCCGAGCGGGAGCCCACCCCGCTGATTGATCATGCTTGCGGGTGCCCACCCCGCTTATTAATTTTAATTAGGAGGGAGCCTACCCCTCATTGTCCGCCTATGTTTCTATCTAAAAGCGGGTGCCCACCCCGCACTTTACCGAGTGAAGAATCACCGCAGCGGCCCGAGCCGACCAGGAAGTCAGGCACGTCTGCCTGGGACATGGGCGGAGCGAGGAGAGGAAGTCCCGCCCCGCCGCCAGAGGTCCGTCTGGAGCCTCGCAGGCTCCATGGTGAAGTGAGGAGAGGAGTCGTGGTGATGGAGGCGGAGGGGGCCCGAGGCACATTGCCAGTGCCTGCCCCCGCCGCACGAGAGAAGTCCTGCCGAGAAATGCCTGCCGGAGCCTCGCAGGCTCCACAACGAAGTCCCGGGTCCCCGGAGGGGGCCCGGGTGAGGGCAGAAGCAGAGCGCGATGATCAGAGACCTCCCCCCCCGGCAGAGAGAGAGCCCGGTGAGTGTGGTTAGCTGGGGGGAGGCGAGGTAAAGGCATCAGTGCCGGTGCCGACCTGCTGAGCGGCCCCGCTTGACAGTGGGCCACTCCAACATGGGCATAATTACTCTTGGAGCCCGTGCGCTCCATCGTGGGCAGGCTTTGTTTAAGGGCCCCAGAGGGGGTCCCGAGGTGCCCGTACTTCCCTGTGTCCCGGCCTATTTCCTGAGCGGCCCCCGCCTGATAGGGGGCCCGAGGCACATTGCCAGTGCCTGCCCCCGCCGCACGAGAGAAGTCCTGCTGAGAAATGCCTGCCGGAGCCTCGCAGGTTCCACAAAGAAGTCCCGGGTCCCCGGAGGGGGCCCGGGGAGGGCAGAAGCAGAGCGCGATGATCAGAGACCTCCCCCCCCGGCAGAGAGAGAGCCCGGTGAGTGTGGTTAGCTGGGGGGAGGCGAGGTAAAGGCATCAGTGCCGGTGCCGACCTGCTGAGCGGCCCCGCTTGACAGTGGGCCACTCCAACATGGGCATAATTACTCTTGGAGCCCGTGCGCTCCATCGTGGGCAAGCTTTGTTTAAGGGCCCCAGAGGGGGTCCCGACGTGCCCGTACTTCCCTGTGTCCCGGCCTATTTCCTGAGCGGCCCCCGCCTGATAGGGGGTCGCCCCAACGAAGGGGGCATATTTTGTCTCTTGTGCTAAAAGGGCCCAGAGGGGCCTGTGCTGTTCCCCGGGCCCCTACCAGTTTGGTGATTTTCCCAGCTGCCTCAACTGACAGTGGGCAGCTGCACCGATGGGGGCAATATTGTTTAAGAAGCCCCAGGGAGGCCCCCTTGCTCCCTTCCCAGCTTACCTGCGAGAGCGCAGGCAGCTGCAACGTTTAGCATAACTATTTGCCCAGAAGGCACAGTGGTGCCAGGCCTCATTCTAATTGCTTCACAGCTGCCCAGCAAGTAGTGGGCAGCTGCATCGTTTAGGCCGGAGTTCTTTGGGGGCATGTTTTAAGTTAGGAGTGAGATGCCCTCCTCTGCCCCAGTACTTTCCCAGCTGCGCAGCACTTAGTGCCAGCTGCTACGTTTAGGTCTGCGCAAGTGCGCACCCTTGACTCCTGCTGCATTGGCAGCACGCCCTGACTCTTGGACATAGGGCATTTGAGCCCCTTTTTGAGATGGCCAGTTGGCCAGGGGGACTGTTAGGTTTGTAGGGCGCCAGGCCCTAATGTGATTTTTATTATTACCTAATGCGTTTAGGTTGTGAGTTATTCTCTACTGTGAGTTATGCCCCTAATGTGAGTCATGCTTAGGAGGTTCTGGTCTAATGTGTTTATGCTGGTGAGGTTGGCGCAGAATGTAATTCGCGCCTAAATGTGATACTGTGCATAATGTAGTTTATGTTACAGGCTGATGCTAAGTACAGTGGTTACCAGTGATTACTGGTTGTACGTTTATGATGTGTGCTACATTTATTATAAGTGCTACATATACTAAGTTCGCTTTGTGCTGGTTCTGACAGTGGTCCAGTTGGCCCTGTCAGGTGTAAATAATCCCTTGTAAATATGACCCCGTGCCAGGTGGCACGATGTATATTATGTGAGTACTATTCTAATGTGTTTTATGATAATACAAAGGCTATTTTTATATATAACCTTGTGTGGAGTTCCTTTTTGTGGTGTGCCTAGTATGTTGTTGCTGTGTGTGTGCGTGCGCAAACGCTTTACACATGGCCTCCGGGATAAGCCTTACTGCTCGTGCCAAGCTACCAAGGGGGTGAGCAGGGGTTATCTTTGGCGTATAACTCCCTCGCCCTGACTAGAGTGGTGGTCTCTGCCTGGCTTTGGCGCAAGCCTTAGCCAACCAGAGATCCCATTTCTAACAGTTTCTATCATTTAGACCAGTCTGGGTGGACTGCATCTTACCTGTTCTTCGATGCCTGTTCTGCGGAGAATGCATGTTGGATCTCTGTCTAACGTTTCCGTCAGATACGTCTCCGGACATAGATGCTATGCTGGACCCCCTAAAGGCCCATGCTCTGCGTTGTCCCCAGCGTCTTCCAATTCTGATGAATGCATTCCTTGAGAATCCACAGGTGCCGTTTGCTCCTGCTGAGTTAGGTGGCTCCTCCACAGGCACCGAGGTGACAACTGCCGCACAAGCTGCCGCAGCAACGACTGTTGGAAGTGCCGAATTTCATCTATGTGCGATTGACGTTCTCTGTGAAGCGTTGGATTTGTCGTCTGCAGTAGCTAACACCGATAATGCTGTATCTCCCAGCCAGGGCACTTAATCTGGAATTGGCTCATTGCGTCCTGGGAAAGAATTCAGCTTCTCCACTACGTTTCATAAATAAACTAACAAAATTTGGAACATTTCCTAAATTGACACTTTCGCTTGGAAAAGCATGGCCTTCTTCAGCTTATGGTGAGACAACTTTTATAAATGGGACAGAATTGACTTTTTCAAGTGGTAACTAAGAAATAGCTAATTTTTAACATTTTTTTTAAAGTCCTTTTAAAACCCATGTTTTAGTTGTTTTTAAGTGAATATTTTTAAATTGTCCAGATTTTAAGTATGGTCATTTGTCATCCAATTCGGAAGTGGAGTGGGTGTTATGTTTCGTATATAGGCCGTAATGTAGACCCGTTCATATATGCCATACTGTAGAAATACTCGTATATGCCCTATTATGGTCATACTCGTATATGCCCTATTATGGTCATACTCGTATATGCCCTATTATAGTCATGGCTCCTAATATAGGCATGATCTTTCACCTACATTAGTTCCCTACAGTACACAACGAGCTCTGAGGGTTGAACGTTATCTAGTCTGTGGTTAGAACACTGCAAGGTATTTCCAGAACTCAGGCGTACAATGTACTCATAAATTATGCATGAGCATTCACCAGCTACATCTCCCGCATAATATGTATGTACAAAGTTCACCCCTGACGCCTTCCTCATGTCTAACAAAGACCAATACAAACCATACTGAGGGACGAGACACTTTAGGGTATAAATACACCACATCTTGCCACGGTAAGATAGAGGGAACTGAGACTTCCATGCTGACACACTGACCAGAGACGCTGAGGCTCCTACATACAGTCGCTCCAGCTGACAGCGGTCTAACACAGCCCTTGCGGGGTGTCCAACTCGAGACCAGGACGGGGTCCCACACTCTCTCTATTCAGGTATGGGGGTTCGACTAAATCCTAGAGAGAGATTCTTGGCTCTTAGGCTTTTAAACCTACACATATGCTAGGTACACTCAGGTACATCTAGTTAGGCATCGTAGGAGTACGCGCACTTTCATAATGCCTTTTATATTCATGTATGTATTCATGATTATTACAATATGGTAGAACTATTCTATCCCTTCACTTTTATCGTACTGCTGATAATATATCTCTGCTATTGTCTGCTGGTTGCTGCAGCACATATATTTTACACTAGAATAACAACTGTTCAATAAAAACTTATTGAAACGCCCAGACTGTTTATTCTGTGTAACTCTCTGAGACAAACCGAATAAGTAAGCACGAGTGACTGAGCGAAAGGTAGTACATTGTTTCCACGATTCTGAGGAATTAGGGTTGTCATGATCTAAGGTTGCCAGGAACTAATCTCTCCCCTATAAGAGGAGATTCTAGTGGCACTGTGAGCTAGCTAATGCAAATCCGGCTAACATACGCGGTGGGGGTGCACAGAATCAGTCTGCCACCAAGCCCACAGTTTATGTTATCCAGGTCCTGCAGGGGTACTATAGGAACTACACGACACTATAGGTCTGCCAGGTGGGGGCATGATATTTTTGTGGATCTTTGGTAAGATGTAGAAGTATGGGGTCGTTGGTTTTGAGTTTACTAGGAAATCTGCCTCATTCTTGGTTATCCATCCATTGGTTTGTGCTTCAGTTACTGAGATGGTGATTCTTCTCGTGAGTGAATCCGTGGGATCTGTGTCTATTTTTTGGTAGTATTTGTTATCTGCCAATTGTCGGTGGCATTCAATGTTGTAGTCGTCAGTGTTTAAAACCAATGGATGGATAACCAAGAATGAGGCAGATTTCCTAGTAAACTCAAAACCAACGACCCCATACTTCTACATCTTACCAAAGATCCACAAAAACATCATGCCCCCACCTGGCAGACCTATAGTGTCTGGGATCAACTCCATCCTTGAGCCACTAAGTCAATACTGTGACCACTTCCTGCGACCATTAGTACAAGCAACGCCGTGTTACCTAAAAGATACAAAAGAGACCATCAACCTCATTGAGCACATCAGAAGACCGGAGGAAATCACTCTACTAGTGACACTCAACGTGGAAGCGTTGTATACCAACATCCCACAAGAAGCCACACTAAGAGTAGTTGAAGAAAGCCTAAGGAACAACAACTCTGCTACACCACAACCCATAAATTTCATTCTGGAATGCGCAGAACTAGCCCTGAAGAATAACTTCTTCAAGTTCCAAGATCAACACTATCAACAAATCCATGGAACTTGTATGGGTAGTACTTTTGCGCCGAGCCTAGCATGCCTATACATGGCCCACTTTGAGGCCCAACACATCCTACCAGTTTCCAACCCCTTCAAACCAGAGATAAAAGAATGGAAACGGTACATAGACTACATACTCATGTTATGGACAGGCACAAAGGAACGCTGCACGGAATTCCACACCTGGATTAACGAACAGGATCCCTTCTTAAAATTCACACTGTCCACCTCAGGTGAAGAGATCCCTTTTCTGGACCTACTAATCATCCTAAAAGATGGAAAACTCTCTACAAAAACATACAAGAAACCCACAGACCGAAACAGCTTACTACCTTATGACAGCCATCACACAAAAGCCCTAAGACAGAATCTCCCATTTGGCCAATTTCTCAGGCTCAGAAGAAATTGCAGCAACATCACGGATTACGAAACACAGGCTGCAGAACTGGGCTACAATCTAGAACAGAGAAACTACCCACATAGAATCATAAAGAATGCGCAAAAACGTGCATGCAATAATCACCGGGAAGCATTGCTAGAAACTCATGAAAAACGATGAGACAATCACATGTGTGACAGCGTACACACCACAATCTAATCAAGTAAAGAAGATCCTATTAAAACACTGGAAAATTCTGAACGCAGGAGGAATGCAACTGGAGCGCCCAAGATTTGCTTTCAGACGCACACAGAATATAAAAGACATTGTCGTCCACACGAGACCACAGAGAAAACAGCTGGACAACCAAAGGACACTGTGGGATCTCCCATCAGTCAAAGGGCACTACCCATGTGGAACCTGTAATACTTGCCCTTTAACAACACACACCAAAACTCTCCAATTGAACAACCAAGGGTGGACACAGAAGAAACATACAAACTGTAACACTAAAAACTGTGTCTACATGGTGAGATGTCCTTGCAACCTCCTATATATAGGAATGACAACCAGAGCCGTGAGGACAAGAGTGAACAAACACAGAAGCAACATACGGTGTAAAAGAAACACCACCAAAATGAGCAGGCACTACATTGAAACAGGTCATACACCAGATCAAATGACGTGGACTGTCATCGAGTCCAACTCTTCATGGTCTAATAGGACACTATTCCAAAAGGAACAAAGATGGGTCCACCGCCTCCGGACAAATACCCATGGTCTAAGCGACGAAATACCATGGATTGAGGTAGTGTAGACTAAGAACTATCTCACTACAAAATTCTACTCTTCCTACCCCTGCAGACAAAACCACAACAATGATATGTGAACTATAGAGACCACTAACAGTTCACAAAATACACCTCCTCAGGGACATGCAAGAACAATTCATCTGTTTAAACCATATTTAGACTACTCCAAGTGGCGACCGTATACTCTGTATCCAACATACACATATCACCATTCCTTAATACAGGCCTTCTCTGATACTCTGAGCAATCACCATCAAACTTTATGTATCTAAAAAACCGGTTGGACAATCCACACCGCATAATATAACAGATAAGACATAACCACACCACTCAAAAATGGCGCCCGTGGTTCGTACCACATATCTGCCAAATCTACGGGCGAGCCTTTCAACTACTCACACTATCAACCTTTATAAAGGCTTCTTTCTGAAACACTACAATAAGTTAATATCAAACACTCGATATTAATATTATGGTCTGAGATGTAACACCGTCAATATAACAGATAACTATAACCCCACTCCAAGATGGCACCCACTGTTCATATCACACATTTGCCAATTAACGTGCAATTAACTAACTAACCGGAAGCACACCTCCCCTATATAAGGGGCAAGGGCCATCCTCTCATTACCGGCGGAGACGGCGAGAGGCACGCAGGTGGATCGGCCCTGCAACTACGGGAGAACCGTGAGTAAACTGGAAAGGGGAAACCCTTTAGAATGCGAGGAGTTTCTCAAGCTTCCGCAACTTACAATCGGTTCTCTAGCTTTCAAAATAATTTTCTTTGACTATAACAGTGGGGCACAACAAAGCCTCATAATTCTATGTACTGTTGTTTTCCATTTACAGAAAAGGGTAAAACCCTTATAGCATGCGAGGATCGTTTCTGACTTCCGCAAAATAAAAACAGCACTTTGGTTTTCTTAACAACTTCATTTACATAAACAGCGGGGCACAATGAAGCCTCACAACTCCATATTATGTTTCTTTTTCATCCACATTTCTTTGGTTTTCAGAATATTTTTCTTGAGAAATTCTTTTTTCTTTTTCTTTGACTAAAACATGGGGCACAACGAAGCCTTATAAAGTTTATAATTCTATTTACTGTCATTTTCCATACGGGAAAAGGGTAAACCCTTCCAGCATGCAAGGAGCATTTCTGGCATCCACAATGTGAAAAACAGCTTTCCAACTTTATTGACCCAGACAGTGAGGCACAGCAAAGCCTCATAACTCTATGTATTGTCTCTTTTCATCCACAGCTCCCGAGTGCCCTCACTGATCTCATGAGGTCCTAATTCTAATACTAAGGGGTGAGGAACATGATGTATTTTGTAAAGAACGGCTACAACAGTGTCTCGAGGTTTGCCATCAATGGTAGGGCCCTTTGGTATTATTTATCTAGACACCAATGGTTCATTCACCTACCTGATTAATGAGCCCTTTTGGTTTAAATCACGCCCACGTCGATATTAGACCAGGAGTAATGTATGAATGACTGGATAAACATATGGATATAGCACAACCCTGACACATGTAATCATTGATCTTATTCCTATTTTATGTATGTCTGTCACTACGCTGATATTAAAATTATTTTTAAAGAAATCACAACACTGTTAGTTTACGTGCACCCACACCTCTCTATAGCGATAAAACTCACGCTAAGGGTAACGCGCACAAGGCCCTCCAATGGATGACCCAGACAATATTAACTACCATAAAAATATTTATGTCTCTACTTTTGTCTCACACTTTTTTCATTTCAGAAGTGCTACTCCCTTCTACAATCCGGCGGCACTAGTTCAGGCCGCCGCTGATACCATAATAGAACTAATATTGGTCCTGACGATGCGCTCTGGATCTCCTTCTGAGGCCACACATAGCGCGAAACATGTTGACCGTCATATATGTCCATTAGGGACATATATCTTACCTAGCTACAGAGGGACATAATACCCCTTAGAGCAGCACCACACACTTTGTTTTTTAACAATGACAGAGGGATCACCCTAATAAAAGTACTCACTGCCCCTCCAGTCATTTTTTAACACACCACTTTAGATTTCACTGCCACCCACCCACGCACCCATACGGCTTCATCAAAAGATCTCCGAAAAAGAGACTCTTCGGGGGACCCGTAGGGCATTGCAGCGCCGGCCCGACGAGGAGCAAAGCCCAATGATGAAGCATGACATCCTTCGGGGTGTGTGAGGGCATCATGATGAGGACACACTGTCCCCCACAGATAGAGTAGCACACGACAAAAGTACTCTCCATCTCTTCCTTTACCTCTTACAAGGAACAGTGACTCCCTTTGTGTACTAATTGCCTTTCGGGAGCACGGGTCACTGGACCTAATAATCAGCTCCTAGTGTCCCCCCCTCTTCATAAATAGGATCATGCGGAGTCGACCAGCGCCACCTACCGGCACACAGGGGTACTGCTACGAAAAATCTTCCAGATCCAGCCTGACACCTGGAAGTTCAAATGTGAGGAATCTGCAGCTAGATGTCTCTATCAGATATTTCCCTATAGGTAGATACAAACCACTTGGGAGCAGCTTCATACATGAATTATCATCACTTCCCTTTACTTATCGGTGTGTACGTAAAACTAAGGACGTTTTTATTACTGGAGAGGATTGTACTCTACCGGACATTCACTTGTTTGTAAACAAGTTAAGATCCACAGTGCTTGTAATACTTTAGTGCATAATTTAGCTTATTTTAAAAGAATCCCAGGTCCAGCAATTCTCCCTTTTATAACAGTACTCTCGATTGGTAGTTATCTCATGTTGAGCGATCAAGACTGTTGCAGAATGCGGGCTGGAGTCCCGTATATTTTGTCTGTTTCCCAGTTAGGCACTTGTTGCAACAAAGTCCTGTTTCCCCCTCTGCATGTAATAGTAGATAGCTCATTGTGGCCTTCGATTCCAACTCTGAAGGCAGATTTCAACAAGCTGAGCAGGCTCAAAGCATTATTGTTCCAACAAGAAGTAGCTCTCACATCTGCCCACGAGACCTTCGAATTGCAGTTGGCTAGAACTTAAAGTGAAATACAGTCATTGTTAAATACAAACCTTTCCCTGATTTCAGAGAATTAGTGCATCAAATCTTTAATTCCCTAGTACGGCCGGCCTGGACAACTTTTTTAAGGTTGTAAGCTCTGGCCTAGTTACTTCATTTCAGACCATCTTTTGAGTAATTCCGCCTTTTATCCACTCCATTTTTCTAGTGTATTCGGAGGATTCCCGTTGCTGTTATTCTTCATTTGCAGCATTCTTATCCTGGTCCTGCTTCTCTGCAATGGGTGCTCCTTTTGCGGTGGTCTGGAACTGGCACCGCACCAACACTACTGTGAGCGTATGCTTCGGATCCTTAGAATGTTACTACTGCAAGAGCTGGATCTTCATTGGTCCGTAACATTTCGGCCTGCCCGGTTTACCTGCGTGTAACTCGTGTTCCAATGTATCTGGTGCCCCTTCGATTGGGCACTGGACATTTGCCTGGCTTCGCAGATTCCCGCGACCATGGATTTTTGGCTGTTGATGAAACCCTTAGCGACCCATTTTCAGAACTGTTCCCTGGGTTTCTGACTTCTTTACAATGTGAGGTTTGAGCCATTGCCCTACAGAGAAACATGTGTATCGGCAGATGGGATGTAGGTTTCACTAGCACAGATGCAGGTTGCCTGGCAACTGTCATGGCATCAGCTGGGACCGGAGATCATGTTTGTACTTTGGAGTCTGTGGCTTGGGCAATAGACCAATCATCATACGCGGAGTCGGACTCCTTTATGGAGTCCTTGTCCTTCAAATTGGCGAGTTGCACAATGAATTCCTCCAAAACACCATGATTTGACTGCTTTTTCAAATTGACACTTTCTTCTACCTGTTTTCAGTAAATGCCCGTTTTTATAATCATGATCATGCTTTGAGTGTGTTTGTGAGAAGTTGGCCTGGTATATGCTGTTCACTAATTAAAGTGGGCACCTTGCACCAGTCCAAATGACCCTTATGTTGTATGAGATCAAAGATAACCTTTAGAAAGCTATCCTAGTGGTAGCTGTGGAGAGCAGCCTTCAAGCATAATCTTGAAGGAATGTAAAGCAGCTTGTTTTACCAGAACACCACCTCCTATATTGACTAAATGAAAGGAAACCACACAGTAGTTATATAAAAATATGTATTTATTAATATAACACTCTCTAGTATCCTCTGCACGAGGATAGAACACAAAGCACACAATACGAGATCAATAGGACAGTTGTAAGTAGCACAATACACAGTGGGCTCTAGGGGGAGACCAAACCATATACTAAAGAACAAGTTACTTACCTTCGGTAACGCATTATCTGGTAGAGAATCTATCTAGCTGCAGATTCCTTACCTTTGAATTTCCCAGGCATCAGGCTGGATCCGGAAACTTTTGCTGAGCAGTACGCCTTGCGCGCGACGTCGGGTGGCTCCATTCGGCTCTGCGTGTCGTCGATGACGTCGGTTATAACGTCGCGGTGCCTACATAGGCACCACCCAGGCGCGCGGACGTCAGTACTTTTTGTTTTTCCACGCCAGAAGCGTAGAGCCACGAAGTGACTGACGTAAACGTGTGCAAAAACTAGGGCCCTGAAAGGGGAGAAACCCTGGACCTACAACATCAGTCCGCAGAGCGGACAGTCATGGGTGGGGCTGTAAGGAATCTGCAGCTAGAGAGAGTCTCTACCAGATAATGCGTTACCGAAGGTAAGTAACTTGTTCATCTGATAGAGACTTCTAGCTGCAGATTCCTTACCTTTGAATCAGATACCCAAGCCATACCATCCCGGCGGTGGGTTGCGGACTAGACTAAAAAGTCTTGCAGGACTGAGTGGGAAAAGTGCCCGTCCCTGCGCACTTGACCGTCAAGGCAATAATGTTTTGCGAACGTGTGCAATGATGCCCACGTCGCTGCCTGACAGATGTCTTGGACTGGGACACCCCGAGCCAAGGCTGTAGTCGCAGCCTTTCCCCTAGTGGAAAGGGCCCTTAATCCCTCAGGGGGCTGCTTCTTCGCCAAGGCATAACAAATTTTAATGCAGAGAACAACCCAGCGAGAGATGGTTCTTTTCTGCACTGCCTTTCCCTTCTTTGCTCCCACATACCCCACAAAGAGTTGGTCATCCACCCGGAACTCTCTTGTGCGGTCAAGGTAGAACGACAACGCTCTTTTTGGGTCCAGTGGATGGAGACGCTCCTCTTCCTTAGAGGGATGTGGGGGAGCAAAATAGGTGGGCCAAGTGATGGACTGACCCAGACGGAAAGGGGTCACAACCTTTGGTAAAAAAAGATGCCCTGGTGCGAAGCACCACCTTGTCCTGAAAAGACATAAAATAAGGAGGCGAGCTGGATAACGCCTGTAACTCACTCACCCTCAGGGCCGATGTAATCACCACTAAGAAGGCTGTTTTGATGGTCAACAGCCAGAGGGGACAATTGTGCAAAGGCTCAAAAGGAGCACACATCAAATAAGTGAGGACCAAATTAAGGTCCCATTGTGAACCAGCCCTTTTAGAAATCTATTTACAATAGGAGATTTAAAGAGAGAAGGTTGGTCTGGCAGCCGCAAAAAAGCAGACAGAGCAGAAAGGTAACCCTTAAGAGTTCCCAAAGTAGAGCCCTGCTGGGCAAGGGTCAGAATGAATAAAAGTACAGTAGAAAGAGGAGCAGAAAGAGGGTCAATAGACCTTTCTGTACTGTATAATACAAATGTCTGCCAACGGCAGGCGTATACCGACTTAGTGGAGGGCCGCCTGGCCGCCAGAATAACATTACAGACCTCGGAAGGAAGGTCAAAAGCCATCAACTGCTGCCGCTCAATATCCACGCATGGAGGCGCAGAGTTGACAGGTTCGGTTGGAGAACCCTCCCCTGCTGCTGCGACAGAAGATCCTCCCGAATGGGCAGCCTGATCGGAGGATCGACACTCATGCTCAGAAGCTCTGGATACCAGACTCTCCTTGCCCAGTCCGGCACCACAAGGATGACTTGGGCCCGGTCGCTCCTGATCTTCTTCAGAACCCTGGGCAGGAGTTGTATGGGCGGAAAGGCGTACAAGAGGCCTGAGCTCCACTCGCGATGAAACGCGTCGCTGAGCGATAGCCGCCTTGAAAACTCCAGCGCACAGTACTGCTGACATTGCGCGTTCTCTTCGGAGGCGAACAAATCTAACCAAGGTTCTCCCCACTGCTGAAAGATACCTCGCGCCACCTCCGACTGGAGACGCCATTCGTGATCCGCTAGGCATCAACGGCTGAGATCGTCTGCCCTGGCGTTCAGAGAACCTGCCAGGTGTTGAACCACAGGGTTATGCCCTGATGTTCCAGCCACGTCCAGAGACGCAGGGCCTCTCGACAACGGGTCCATGACCCCACCCCGCCTTGCTTGTTGCAGTACCAAATGGCGGTGGAGTTCTTCATGAACACCTGCACCAACTTCCCCTTGACAGAGGGAAGAAATGCTTTCAATGCCAAGCGAATCGCTCGGAGCTCCAACACGTTTATGTGGAGCCCCGTCTCCACCGAAGACCAGTGACCCCTGATCTCCATCTCTCCCAAGTGGCCACCCCATCCCAGAAGTGACACATCCGTCACAACTGTGAGATCCAGTTGGGGAAGGGAGAGAGGTCTGCCTTTGACCCAATCTCGGTTCATTAACCACCACTGCAGATCCTTCGCAGTTCCTTCCGAGATCTGAACCATGTCGGTGAGATTCCCCTAATGATGTGCCCATTGGAACTTCAAGTCCCACTGCAGTGCCTGCATACGCCATCTCGTGTGTCTTACCAACAGGATGCAGGAGGCCATGAGGCCCAACAGCCTCAGAGTCAACCTCACCGAAATCCAGGATAGAGGCTGAAATATCTGAATCATAACCTGAATATCCTGGACTCGCTGCTTGGGAGGATAAGCCCGAAACTGCACTGTGTCCAGAACACCTCCGATGAAAGGGAGCGTCTGAGAAGGAGTCAGGTGTGACTATGGCACGTTTATAGAGAACCCCAGTGAATGCAGGAGGTCCCCCATAGTCTGAAGGTGGGAGATGACTGCCTGGGGCGAGGACGCCTTCAACAGCCAGTCGTCGAGGTAGGGGAAGACTGAAACCCCTAACCTGCGCAGATGAGCTGCAACCACCACCATCACCTTGGTGAACACCTGAGGGGCACTGCTCGTGGCCTACCTTGAACCGTAGGTAACGCCTGTGGCCTGGCAGGATGGGAATGTGAAAATAGGCATCCAGCAGGTCCAGCGCTACCATCCAGTCTCCTTGGTCTAAGGCAGACAAGACTTGAGCCAATGTGAGCATTTTGAATTTCTCCTTTTTGAGGAAGAGATTGACGGTCCAAAGATCCAAAATGGGCCGAAGTCCCTTGTTCTTCTCCAGAATCAGAAAGTAGCGGGAATAACAGCCACTGCCTACTTCTGAAACTGGAACCCTTTCTATAGCTCCTTTGGCCAAAAGAGCAGTAACTTCCTCTTGGAGTAGTTTTAAGTGATCCTCCGCCAGCCGTTCCTGACTTGGCAGAATAGTAGGAGGAAAAGAAAGGAAAGGAAGAGAATAGCCCTCCTGGACGATCTGCAAGACCCACTTGTCTGTTGTTATAGATCTCCAGTGGGAGATGATGACGAATACTCCCACCCACTGGAGTAGTGTGGTCCTGCAGAATCAGCCTAGGAGTGCTTGAAGGCTGCAGCTGCTGGGGGCAGTGTGGCGGACGACTTCTGACCTCCATTCCGAGGACGGAATGTACCGCGTCCACGCACGGCTTGGGTAGTCTGTGTGGGACGGTGGCTAGGATAGGGCTGATGCGGCTGGAAACCCCTTCCGTGGCCACGAAAGGGGCGAAAGGAAGACTGGCCACGTGAAGTGGAGGAGAGGCCCAAGAAGCTGGCCGTAGCTTGAGAGTCCTTGAACCTGACCAGGGCCGAGTCAGCCTTTTCACCAAAAAGGCGGGTTCCATCAAAGGGCATGTCCATCAAATTGGCTTGGACATCCCCCGAGAAGCCAGTTGTACGAAGCCAGGTGTGGCGCCTCAAGGCAACTGTCGTTGAAATAGATCTGCCCAGCAAATCGGTTGTATCCAAACCACACCGAATGGTGAATTTTGCCGCAGCTCTCCCGTCCTTCACAGCCTGGGAGAGCACAGCACGGTCCTCCTCCGGGACTTTTGCCAGCACTTGCGCAACCATCTCCCAAAGAGAGTAGGAGAAACGGCCCAATAAGCACGCGGTATTCACCGACCGCAATGCCAGACTGGAGGAAGAAAACATCTTCTTCCCCAAAGAGTCCAGTCTCTTGGATTCCCTATCCGGAGGGGCGGAAGGGAATGCGCCCTGGGAAGTAGAAGCCTGCACCACTAACCTTTCTGGGGTGGGGTGTTGGCTGAGGAACTTTGGGTCGCCCGGTGCTGGGCGATGGCGGCGTGCAATCGTCCTGTTCACAGGAGCCTCTGTGCTAGGTAAGTGCCTCATAAAGGGTAAAAAGGAGTTCAGAGGTGGAAGCCCCAGGTTGAAGCACTTCGGTCAGGAGATTAGTCCTGACCTGCACTGAGGGCAGCTCCAGTCCAAGGACCTCAGCTGCCATCTTAACCACCATAGCATTGGACGCCCCCTTCTCCGTAGCCACTGTAGGTGGAGAGAGCATGCCAGTGTCTGGGGAAGTATCCAGACCACTGGCTTCCTCAAGTTCCCCATACCAGTCCATAGTCTCCTCAGAGACATCCTGGTTCTCTAAAGGGTCTCCAGACTCCTCCCATTCCTCTCCTGAGCCTAGCATGTCCACAAAGTGCTCAGGCGACAACATAGAACCCCTGGGTTCTGTCGACATCGGAATCGGCGTCGAACGACGCTGTTCCGGCTCCGTGTCATCGGGGATGAGGATGGGGCTTGCGCCACCGACAGCCGCCAGCGACGCCGCTGGCACCGACTTCGGGTTCAACGTCGAGGAAGGTCGCGTTGGTACGACCGGCGTAGAACCGAATCCGAGATCGGACCCCTCAAGCCTCATAGGCGCCGTGGTCGAAGCCGACGACGTCGAACCCAATGGGGCCCCATCTGACCCCGTGGGGCCCGAGGACTCACCAACGGGGTCGTTCCACTCAAATACGTGGCACATGGCCTCGTAAAAATCCTTAATTTGAGCGGGAGTCGTTCCGGCTCCCGGAAATGGAGGGAGGCACGAAGTCGACTCTGGCTCCGCCTCCGCAGAACCGTGCCTAGAGCGTTGGTGCTCCTTACCTCTCTCGACGACGGACGCCAGTTGAGGTGAAGTCGAAGTCCCCTTGGAGTTCTTCTTCTTCTTGTGCCTCTTCCCTGAGTGTCCAGATGACCTCGAATGGGAGGAAGAGGACTTAGGGCTCCGAGAGCGATCCCGCGACCTCCTCTTCTTCGAACGGGATTGTGACATCCTCGGAGTCTCGCTCAACGGTGTCGACTGCCGGGCCGCGAGCAACTTAAAATGCCCGTTCCCTCAAGGTCTTCGGAGCCATCGCCCGGCAGTCTGAACACGACTTTGAATCGTGGTCGCGTTCAAGACACCACAGACATACGCGGTGGGGATCGGTAACCGACAGCGTGCGGGAACAAGTCCCGCACGGTTTAAAACCTGTCTTCCTACCCGACATCCCTCGCACACGAAGTAGTCAAAAATTTCGACAAAAGTCGAGAAAAAAGCCTGCCAAAAAGCGGCAGAGGGGTAGCTCTTCCCGGATCGGCGCTTAACTGGCGCGGAAAGAAAAGAACGGACGTCCGCGCGCCTGGGTGGCGCCTATGTAGGCACTGTGACATCATAATTGATGCTACCGACATCATCGACGACACGCGGAGCCGAATGGAGCCACCCGACGATACGCGCAAGGGGTATTGCTCAGCAAAAGTTTCCGGATCCAGCCTGACGCCTGGGAAATTCAAAGGTAAGGAATCTGCAGCTAGAAGTCTCTATCAGATATAGTGGTATACCAACCATGACTCGGGTCAAGACAAGGTCTAGAGCACGTAGAATCGCTGGGACCCCAAGGAACCATGCAAGGTGAGTAGATAGGGACCCCACGGCAGACGGGTGCAGTGTGCTAACACGACAGCGGGCTCAGTATAATTCTATGGGGAAGTCGCGGTTGCAATTTCACAGTTTAAGGACCCTTCTAGGACTTCGAGGAAACCCTTTGGAACTTAAGAGGTTGAAGAGCCACTCCACCCGTGGATACCGTAGTACCCAAGTTACCTATCCCAGAGGAGCCGGGTGCATAGGACTGGATTGGTGTTGGAAACCTCCGTCATTCTCAATGGAGGGCTGCGAAGAAGTACTGCTGCCGTGAAGGTGAAAAGGGTACGGTGGAATCCAAGCCTGGATTCTGGAAGGAAGGAACCTGAAAGCAGAGGGGACAGAGTCTGGGTCACTTCAGAGTGACCAGGGGCTCAGGAGACGAATGCCCACCGATGTCGGGTGCTTCAGGTGCGAAGGAGGGATGCTTGACTCTGCAGCCACGAGGACCAGGAGACGTCGACGATGACCAGGAGCCATATGCGAGCTGTCCCACAAAGGATGTCGAGTGCTGAGCAGTCAGTGTCCGGATGGAGCACCAACAAGCCTTGGCAAACGCAACCCATGCAGGAAGGTCAAGCAGGTTACGATGTGGACCAGCAAGGTCCAGGGGACTCAGAATGCAATGGGAAATCAGGGCACGTCTGGAGCAACCAGGAAAGTCCAACAGAAATCAAGATGACCCTCAGGAGGACCCACAGGCTGAATCACCAGGAGTCGTGAGGGGACCTCGAGCAAGATTGCAAAGTACCAGCCCACGGAGCACTCAGTGTGAGGAGGCTGAAGTTCTTTGGTGCAAATACTGCTCAGGGTCAGGGCTGCACGGAGTCCAATGCACAAGCTCGGGAATTGCCAACAAGCATATGCAACTGCAAATAGACGCTGTGCACAGGGGTTTAGATTATGCAGTCCCCACGAGGGATACTGGCCTCAAACTTGTTGAGAGGGCAGATCGACCTCAGGGACCTTCAAAAACCTACCTCCTGTGTTGCTGAAATCTTCCGAGTCCGCAGGAGCTTGGGAGCAGCAGACCGGTCAGTTGCGTTGAGGTGCCTGCTAGGGCAGAGGAATGACTCCCTCACTCCAAGGGAGATTCTTCAGTTGTCCTTAGTGCACCACAGGTCCAGGCCTGTATGGAGCAAGGGCACAGATGAGGCTTTGGACGGAGAGTGAGAAGAAGTAGGGCCCAGTCGAAGTCCAGAGTGTCCAGACGGTCGAAGGTCAGTGGTTTCTTCTTGTAGAATCTTGTCCAAGTAAAATCTAAAGTCTTACAGTCAGGTAAGCCCTTTTGTACCCAAGGGAGAGGGTTGGAGAGATTCGGGGAACCCTCCTAGCGGAGGGTCAGGACAGAGGGGTGGTTACACCCATGTCCTTTGTCCAGTTTCATGCCAGAGCAGGAGCCAACGGCTCCCAGAACTGGTTTGAGGTGGACTGTGCACAGGGACACCAAATGTGCCCCAAGTACAGCCTTTCAGGTACTCTGAGTGCACCCACCCAGCCCCAATACACTAAATCCTGTCTGGGAGGTGGTCACACCTCCCTGTGACAGGATGCCTATTGTGCTGCCTTCCTCTGCTCGAGCTTGGCTCAGCAGCAGGAGGGCAGAAATGTGTCTCTGGTCGGCAGCATCCATTTTGTGCTGACCGGGTCGAGAAGGCTGGCAACGGATAGACCAGTGACCCCACGAAGCTCGCTTCAGAAGGGTGGAATCACACCTCCCACACTGGTTACCAGTGTGGTGATATGATTCCAAGGTGTTTGATACCAAACACGATATGTTTCTATGCAGCCGTTTTCGAGATAGCATTTACCGCGAGGTTATAATGCACCAGGGAGAATGGTCTCCGAAGGCTGCAGAGAGGCTCTGCTCATGCAGGGGCACCCTCACTAAAAACCCAGAACCCTGCCTTCAGGATTGAAAAGGCCTGCTATAGGGGTGACTTATAAGTTTTAAGTGTGGTGACCTATAGATATAGTGAACCTATATCTAAAGTAAGTGGTGCAAGCACCAGCTTACACAGGTTGCAGTAGCAGACCTGTAGTTCCATTTTGCATGGCCTCTCATGGGTGGCATAATACATGCTTCAGCCCATGGGAGGCCTCTGAGGTACCTATGCCCTGGGTACATGGGTACCATATACTAGGGACTTATAAGGGTACCCCAGTATCCAATCTGGAGTGTACCAAAGTACATGCATAACAATTTAAAGGAGAAAGCAGATATACTGGGGTCCTGATTAGCAGGATCCCAGTCAGACTAGTCAAAAACAGTGCAACATCAGCAAAAAGTGGGGGTAACCATAAGAAGCAGATCCTACTTTCCTACAGTGTTTACCTTCAAACTATAGTTATATATATATATATTTTTTTTTGTGAGAAGCTGGCTTGGTATATGGTGCACACTTATGTAAGTGGGCACCCTGCACCAATCCAGACAACTCTTATGGTGATTTTAGTTGTCTTAGACAACCTTAGAAAGCTCTCTAAGTGGTAGCTGTGGAGAGCAGCCTTCAGGCTTAGTCCAGAAGGAGTGTAAAGCAGCTTGTTTTACCAGAACGTAATCTTATAGGTGTAGATTAAGTGAAAAAGAACCACACAGTGTATTTATAATAAGACACTCACTAACACGTACAAATATCTCCTGCCCGGAGATATACACAATGCACACAATACTTTGCAAATAAAAAAGGTAAGTAGCATGAATACACAGTGGTTGCCAGGTTGAGACCAAACCATATACTAAAATAGTGGTATGCGAACCACGACTCAAGTCAAAACCATACCCAGAAGACAGACGTTCTGGGCACCTAGGGAACCACCTGAGGTAAGTACCCAGGAACCCCATGGAGGCTGTGTGCAGAGTGGGAACACGACCGCATGCTCAATTCAAGTCAATGGGTAAGTCGCGGTTGTAATTTTAAAGAAGGACCCTTCGCAGTGAACCGTGAAGAAATCCAGTGGAAAACAGAAAGTTGGAGAGCCACCCCAAAAGTGGATACACTAGGAACCAGGATACCTACACCAGGGAAGCCGGGTGCATAGGTGTGAAGTGACGTTGGAAACCGCTGTCGAACCGAATGGAGGACTTCAGGAAGATGCCACTGCTGGAGAAGGTGAAAGTGTCCATTGGAACCCAAAGGTGGATTCAAGTCGAGAAGTACCTGAAAGCAGATGGGACAGACTCTATGCCACTTGGAAGTGACCAGGAGGCACGGAAGACAAATGCCCACCGATGTCGGGTGCTGCAGGAGAGTTGACGGTGACCTTGGAGCTGCAGCTGTGAGGACCAGGCGACGCTGTGGAAGACCAGGAGCCGTTCACGAGCTGCCCCACGTCGGATGTCGAGAGTTCAGGGGTCGGTGTCCGTCGGGAGCACCAACAAGCCTTGGCAACTGCAAACAACGTGGAAAGAGAAGAAGGTACAATGTCGGGGCCAGCAAGGTCCAGGTGACTCACCACAAGCAGGGGAGTCAGGGCAGGCCCCGAGCAATCAGGGGAGCCCACAGAAATCAAAGGAGAAGACCCACAGGCCGGAGGCACTGTAGTCACGAGAGGACCTCGAGCAGCTCACCAAAGATGCAAGCGAACGATGCAAGTGATGCAGTGAGGATGAAGATCTTGGTCACAGGAGATGCTTGAGGTTGGGGCTACTTGGAGCCAGAAGAGCTTGGTGGAAGGGAGGCAACAAGACTTCGCAACTGCAAGTCGACGCGGTGCACAGGGGTTTGGTTCCTGCGGCTCGACAAGGGATACTGGCCTCAAACTTCGTGAGAGGACAGGTCCGGCCTCAAGTGATGTGAAGAACCACGACTTGTGTTGCTGGGCCTTTCGGAGTCCGTGGGAGCCCAAGATCAGCAGACCGGTCAGCTTAGTTGCAGTGCCTGCAGATGCAGGGAAGTGACTCCTTCACTTCAAGGGAGATTCCTTCAGGTTCCACAGGTCTTGGAAGGTTCCTGTATGGTGCACAGGCATGGATGTTGCAGCAGACGAGCAGGGCAAGGAGATCAGGAGCAGCAGGAGTCTTTCCGATTGCAGCCTTGATGCCCAGAGCGAAGTCCAGAGTGCCCAGAAGGTCGAAGAAGTGGTGTCTGAAATGAATCTTGTCCCACGACGAGTCTAGGGACCCACCCTCAGGTAAGCCCTTAAGTACCCTAAGGAACGGGTTGGAACGATTCAGGGGTCCCTCCCTAAGGAGGGGCTGGACAAGGGGGAGGATACTCCCCTATCCTTTGTCTAGTTTTGCGCCAGAGCGGGAGCCAACGGCTCCCTGAACTGTTTTGGACTGGACTATGCATGGAGGGCACCAAGTGTGCCCTGCACGCAGACTATGTGGCGCTGGCAAGTGCCCCCACCCTGCCCCAATACACTAAACCCTATCTAGGAGGTGGTCACACCATCCTGTGACAGGATACCTATTGTTCTGCCTTCCCCTGCCCGAGCTTGGCTCAGCAGCAGGAGGGCGGAAACGTGTCTCTGGCCAGCAGCAGCCCTAGCTTGCTGTCAGGGTCTGGAAGATTGGTACCGGGAGCACAGACGAACTCCCAAAGGAGCTTTAAGGTGCATGGAATCATACCTCCCACACCGTTTAAGGTGTGGGGGTATGATTCCAACATGTTTGATACAAAGCATGATAGGATTCATTGAACAAGTTACTTACCTTCGGTAACGATGTATTTTTAAGAGACATATGTAGTTATAGATTCCTTACCTTCAGAATTACCCCCAGGCGTCAGACTGGATCCGGAGATTTTTTCTTTAGCAGTACCCCTGCGCGTCGGTAGTTGGCATCGGTCGACTCCGCGTCCGTCGTCGTGTTCGCCAGGATGATGCTGCAGTGTCTATTTAGACACCGCCCCTGCACGCTGACATCAGTTCTGACACAACTTTCCACACCAGAAGCACAGAGCCATGCAAGACACTGACCACTGGTGCACATAACTAGGGCCCTCGAAGGGATTCACTATCCCTAGAAGTCAGTTTGCAGAACAGGGAGGATAGGTGGGGCGGTAAGGAATCTATAACTACATATGTCTCTTACAGATACATCGTTACCAAAGGTAAGTAACTTGTTCATCTAAAAGAGACTGTAGTTATAGATTCCTTATCTTTAGAATAGATACCCCAGCAATGCCAACCATGGAGGTGGGTCTGCGAACCAAGTTCACACCAGAAAGTCCTGGAGAACAGAGCGGCCAAAGTAGCCGTCTCTCTTGACTTGGTTGTCCAGGCAATAATGTTTGATGAACATGTGCAGAGATGCCCACGTGGCCGCCTGACAGATGTCAAGGAATGGGACTCCACGCCCCAAGGCAGTAGTAGCTGCCGTTGTCCTAGTGGAGTGGGCATGCAGTCCCACTAGGGCTTCCTTCTTCGCCAAGGAGTAGCAGATTTTAATGCATAGGACAACCCATAGAGAGATGGTGTGTTTTTGCACAGCCCGACCTTTCTCGGCCCCCACATATCCGACAAAGAGTTGTTCTTCCACCCGGAATTCTTTTGTACGGTCGAGATAGAAAGACAGCGCACGCTTTGGGTCCAGATGGTGGAGTCTCTCCTCCTCCTTGGAAGGGTGCGGAGGTGGGAAGAAGGTGGGCAAAGTGATGGTCTGTCTTATATGGAAAGAGGTAACTACTTTGGGAAGAAAAGAGGGCCTTGTGCGAAGGACTACTTTGTCCGGATGAAGAGCAAGAAAAGGAGGTTTGGAAGATAAAGCTTGAAGCTCACTCACTCTGCGAGCAAAGGTGATGGCAACAAGGAAATCTGTCTTCAGAGTGAGGAGCCTGAGAGGACAGTTGTGAAGAGGCTCGAAGGGAGCGCACATAAGATAGGTTAAGACCAGGTTCAAGTCCCACTGGGGCATTATGAACGGAGAAGGAGGAAAGAGGTGAGTAATGCCCTTTAGAAATCTATTTACAATAGGGGACTTGAAAAGAGAAGGCTGATCAGGATGGCGAAGAAAAGCAGATATGGCTGAAAGGTAGCCTTTAAGAGTGCCCAGGGTAGAGCCCTGCTGGGCCAAAGAAAGTATA
The DNA here is from genome assembly GCA_963921515.1 of Calotriton arnoldi. Taxonomy (NCBI): domain Eukaryota; kingdom Metazoa; phylum Chordata; class Amphibia; order Caudata; family Salamandridae; genus Calotriton; species Calotriton arnoldi. Next base: position 148,265 of record CAWUFW010018899.1, on the reverse strand, counting down.
TACAAGAGAACCTCCAAAAGAGGGGCAGAAAGGGGATCCACAGCCTTTGCGGTGCACCATGCCACAAACTTGTTCTATCTGCAGTCGTATACCGTCTTAGTGGAGGGACGCCTGGCTGCCAAGATGACATTACAGACTTCAGGAGGAAGGTCAAAAGCTGTCAACTGTTGCCGCTCAATCTCCACGCAAGGAGGTGGAGGCTGGACAGGTTCGGGTGGAGGACCGTTCCCTGCTGCTGTGACAGAAGATCCTCCTGAAAAGGCAGTCTGATCGAAGGATCGATGGCCATGCTCGGGAGATCGGGGTACCAGACTCTCCGTGCCCACTCCGGAGCCACAAGAATGACTTGGGCCCGGTTGCACTTGATCTTCTTCAGCACTCTGGTCAGAAGTGGTACAGGCGGAAAGGCGTACAGGAGGCAGCAGTTTCACTCACGACAAAAAGCATCGCAGAGCGAGCGCCACCTTGGAAATTCCAACGCGCAGAATTGCTGACATTGCGCGTTCTCTTCGGTGGCGAATAGATCTAACCAAGGCTCTCCCCACTGTTGAAAGAGACCTTGCGCCACATCCGAGTGAAGACGCCATTCGTGATCCATCATGCACCTGCGGCTGAGTTCGTCCGCCCTGGCGTTCAGTGAACCTGCCAGGTGTTGAACCACCAGGGAAATGCCCCGATGTTCCAGCCATGTCCAGAGACGAAGGGCCTCTTTACATAGGGTCCACAACCCCACCCCGCCTTGTTTGTTGTAGTACCACATGGCGGTGGTGTTGTCCGTGAACACCTGCACTACGCTCCCCTGGACAGAGGGAAGGAATGCTTTTAGTGCAAGACGGATTGCCCGAAGCTCCAGAAGGTTGATATGGAGCCTGGACTCTGCCGGAGACCAGAGGCCTCTGATCTCCGTATCTCCCATGTGGCCGCCCCATCCTAGGAGGGACGCATCCGTCACCACTGTGTGCTCCGGTTGGGGAAGGGAGAGGGATCTGCCGTTGACCCAATCTTGGTTTGTGAGCCACCACTGCAACTGTCTTGCAGTGCCCTCTGAGATCTGGACGCAATTGGACAGGTTCCCCTGATGATGTGCCCACGGGAACTTCAGGTCCCACTGCAGAGCCCGCATATGCCACCTGGCATGATCCACCAGCAGGATGCAGGAGGCCATCAGACCCAGCAGCCGTAGAGTCACCCTGACCGAAACCTTGGACAGAGGCTGAAAGATCGGAATCATAGCCCGAATATCCAGGACTCGCTGCTCGGGAGGATAGACAAGAAACTGCGTCGTGTCCAGAACCGCTCCGATGAAGAGGAGCTTCTGAGAGGGAGTCAGGTGTGACTTCGGCACGTTGACAGAAAACCCCAGCGAATGCAGGAGGTCTGCGATAGTCTGGAGGTGGGAGACGACAGCCTGGGGCAAGCCTGCCTTCTACAGCCAGTCGTCGAGATAGTGGAAGACTGGAACCCCTGATCTGCGCAGATGACCTGCGACCACCGCCATCACTTTCGTGAACACCTGAGGGGCGCTGTTAAGGCCGAAGGGGAGCACAGTAAACTGAAAGTGCTAGTGGCCTACCATGAACCGTAAGTAGCGCCAGTGGGCCGGCAGGACAGGGATGTGAAAGTAAGCGTCCTGCAAGTCCAACGCTACCATCCAGCCTCCAGGGTCGAGAGCAGAAACGACCTGAGCTAGCGTCACCATTTTGAACTACTCCTTCCGGAGGAAGCGGTTGACGTTCCTGAGATCCAAGATAGGACGCAGGCCTTTGTCCTTCTTGGGCACCAGAAAGTAGTGGGAATAGCAACCACGACCTACTTCTGGGGCAGGTACTTGCTCGATGGCTCCCTTGGCCAAGAGAGTCGTAACTTCCTGTTGGAGAAGGGCCAGATGATCCTCCGACATGCGATGATACTGAGGTGGCATGGCTGGGGGGGTAGTCTCGAAGGGGAGGGAGTAGCCCCTTCAGACAACCTGCAAAACCCACCTGTCCGACGTGATGGTGCGCCAGTGGGGGAGGTGATGGCGAATCCTACCGCCCTCTGGCGATCGGTGGCCCTGAAAGGTCGGACTAGGAGGGTTTGGAGGCTGCTGCAGAGGGGGCTGTGGTGGACTGGCCCACGCGCTGGCCCCCAGACCCACGGCAGTGGTTGCCACGTCCCCGGCCGTGCAGGGGCTGAACAGCTTGCGCCAGCCTGTGGCAGGGCACCCCTTCCGTAGTCACGAAAGGGGCGCAAGGCAGACTGCGCAGGGCGGGGGGTGGAGAGGCTGAAGGACTTGGCCGTAGCCCGAGAGTCCTTAAAGCGCTCTAGCACGTTGTCTGCCTTGTCGCCGAACAGGCGACGGCCATCAAACGGCATGTCCATAAGGGTTGCTTGGACATCCCCTGAAAAACCAGTCGACCTCAGCCAGGTATAGCGTCGAAGGGCTACTGACGTGGAAATTGTCCTACCTAGCGAGTCGGCGGTGTCCAGTCCACAGCGAATGGTAAACTTGGCTGCGTCTCTCCCCTCGGCAACTGCACGGGAGAGTATGGCCTGGGCCTCCTCCGGGCACTGGGGCAGCACCTGCGTCACCATATCGCACACGGAGTGGGTGTAACGGCCCAACAGACATGAGGTGTTTACTGACCGCAGTCCCAAGCTGGAGGAAGAAAACATCTTCCCAAGGTTGTCCAGTTTTTTGGATTCCCTATCAGGTGGTGCGTTAGGGAATGCGCCTTTGGACGTAGAGGCTTGGACCACCCAAGCTCTCTGGGGTGGGGTGTTGGGAGAGGAAAGTGGGGTCGCTCGGAGCTGGGCGGTAGCGTCAGGCGATCATCCTGTCCACAGGAGCCCCTGTGTTGGGCCTGGACCAGGTGCCCAAAAGGATGAGTGAGGGCTTCATTGAACGGCAGCAGGGGCTCCGAAGAGCTCGCAGCCGGTTGAAGCACCTCTGTCAGGAGGTTAGTCCTGACCACCACCGTAGGTAGCTCGAGATTGAGAGCCTCGGTAGCCCTACGCAACACCACTGCGTAAGACGCTCCCTCCTCCGTAGCCACGGTAGGAGGAGACAACATGCCAAGGTCTGGTGAGGTATCCAGACCACTGGTTTCTCCCAGTTCCTCTCTCCAGTCCGGTTCGTAACCCAACTGGTCAGTCAAAGGGTCTCCAGACCCCTCCCAGTCCTCCTCACCCTCCTCTGGTTGCCAATCTGGCCTGAAAGAACCACGGTATAACAGGGGCACAAAAGTACCCATTGGCGTCGGTCGACGCTGGTCCGGCTCCGTGTCTACGTCGGAGTGGAGGCCGGGGACACAACCGGCATCGGCTGCGGACGTGGTGCTGGAGGAGTCAGCACCGGGGGAGGTGTAGTCAGGTCGACCAGCGCTGATCTGGATCCAGGCTTGGATCCAAGGGGACCCTGCAGTGCCAGGGCCGAAGCTGCCGGCGTCGACGGCCCAGGGCCCCCAGCCGAGTTTGCGGGGCACGAAGGCGCACCGGCGGAGTCGGGCTGCCCAAAGATGGCATGCATCGCTTCGTAGAAACTCCGAAGCTGGGCAGGGGTTGCACCGGGCCCCGGAAAGGGAGGGGAACCCGGAGTCGACCCAGCGGGAGGGGCACCACCCGCATCCCTCATCGCGTCGGCTGACGGACGGGGAGAAGTCGAAGAGCGACGATGCTTCTTTGATTTCTTCTTGTGCTTCGACTTACCAGAGGAGAGCGAAGATTTGGAAGAAGATTGGTGGTGGTGGCTCCGCGACCGGTCCCTCGACCGCCCACGCGACTGGGACCCTGAGCGGTGCAGAGCAGACTGCCGGGCCTCGAGAAGCTTTCGGGACCGCTCTCACAAAGACTTCGGGTTCATGGTCCGGCAGTCGGAACACGACTTGGAGTCATGGTCGGGTTCCAGACAGAACAGGCACAAGCGGTGCGGATCCGTCACCGACATCAACCGTCGGCAGGAACCACAAGCCTTGAAACTGGGCATCCTTGAAGTGCACCAGGCGTCAAAGACTCAAAAACAACGTCGACAAAAGTCGGCAAAAAGTCAGTCAAAAAGTGACTTGAGGTACTGCTCTCTCTGGATCTGCGCTGGCTGGCACGGAAAAAGAAAGAACTGACGTCAGCAGGCGAGGGTGGCGTCTAAGTAGCTAACGCGACTTCATCCCGGTGACCACGATGCCAACGACGAACGCGGATTCGACTAACACCACCTTTCGACACGCAGTGGTACTGCTGACGAAAAATTCTCCGGATCCAGTCTGACACCTGGGGGGAATTCTAAGGTAAGGAATCTATAACTAATTGTCTCTTTCAGATACGGACTTGTAAATATGCCCCTAAGTTGTCTCATAGCCTCCTTCATGTACTGTGTTTTCTCCATGATTACTATATTTACCCCTTTGTCTGTGGGTTTTATTTCGATCTTGTCATTTTCCATTAGATCATGCAGTGATTTCCGTTCTTCTTGGCTTAAATTCTCTTTTTTGTTCTTCTGTGTGGTATTCGTTAGTTTCTGTAGGTCTGAGATCACCAAGTCATGGTAGGTATCAATCTTATTGCCTGGATTTAGTGTTGGACAAAATTTTGGTTTGGGTTTAAAGTCGGTCTGTTTATGCCTGTTGGTTTCGATCCTCAGTTCTTCCATTATTTGGGGTTCCGACATGTCTTCATCTTCCAGATTGTACATCAGATCGTATACTATTTTCACATCTGATATTTGTTCGATTACTAGATCAGTAGATGGTTTGGTGCAGTTGGTGTTCATTGTAGGTTTCCCATTATTTATTTTTGCAAAGTATTTTGCTAACTTCAGTTTACGTATGAATTTATAAATGTCTATCCTTGGCACAACTGTATTTCGCAAACCAGCATCCACCAACAGCGTACTGCAAGGATCTAGCTTTCACCCAAACTCTTTAAAGAAAAGCATCCCCTATGGAGAGTTCATTAGGATGAAGCAAAACTGTTTTGACGAAAAGGAATTGGAAATCAAAATGAAAGAAACAGAACAGAAATTACGACAAAGAGGATATAAACCAACGGATATCAAAGAAGGAAAGAAATGGGCGGAATACAAGACTCGTGCACAAACATTGATAAACAAAAAGTCAGGTCAAATCTCAGACAAAGAAGATCCCACAGTCAGAATGATACTACACTTCAGCAAGGAAAATTAACAGATCACTTATGTACTAAATAAATATTGGAACATACTGAAGAAGGAACCTGATATTGCAAACCTGCTGCGAAACAGACCTAACATAACGTATCGAAAAGCTCCCTCCCTCAAAGATCAACTAGTGAGAAGCCATTTTGAGAACACCAAACCGAAATCATGGTTGACAAAACAGCAAATAGGATTCATGCGATGTGACAAGTGCAAAGCATGCCGGATAGGAAAAAACACTAAAGAGATCGCTGATTTTAAAGGGAAACCATTCACCATCAGTGAGAGGATAACATGTGAAACCACCTATGTATTATACATGATTGAATGTAAGTAAGGATTAAAATACATAGGCAGCACCATCTGTCCTTTGAAAAAGATAATGCTTGAACATATTCGAGCAGTACAAAATAAGGACAAGAACTATGCCATGACCAAACATTTGGAAACACACTCTGGATACGACTGGCAACAGATGAGATTCTATGGAATAGCAAGTGTACCGAGGAGTGAAAGAGGTGGAGACAGGACGCTAAAGCTGAGACGGTTAGAATCCCGTCTCATCATCAGGTTCAGGATTAAGCATCCCCATGGTTTGAACGGGGACAAAGAACTCTGCCTATTTGTGAACCGAGAAGGAATCATACAAGATGAACCCATCAGAGAACTAAGAAAATCACAATGAATTGCCACATGTAATTAACAATTGTTTGCCAAGGATGTACGTTGGACAATAAACTATAGGGCTTAAACCCAAGACAAACCCAAATAAATGGTGAGAACTGTGTGAAAGGACAAGGGGCACTGAGCCCAGCAAACCATGGATGCAGGCCCACCAATTGGAACGCTCTATATTCCAGCAGGAGCAGGATACTAGTCATGAAGGGAATAGGAGGGCCGCCTAACACACGATCAGCACACAGCGTAATAATGAGGAAGAAAGTCCTCTATGTGCGCAATAAACGGAACAATTAGAGAGCAAAGGGATAAACATCACCTCCTAGCAAAAAAGCATTAAAACATGGGGATTGGGTTTACAAAAGTGAAAATAACATAACCAACGCACAAAAAGCTTAAAGAAAGAGAAAATAATATACAACTAGACATATGTAATGCTGCTGTCTGAAATGTATATATCACCTTTTTATTTTTATCTTCATCACTGTTTTAATTTTGTTAAACTACATATCCCACAATGCTCCATTATGAGCAAAGGTGGGATTTCTGTATATGTAGAGAAACTGAAAAGGGACTCACCTAACCGTGAACAAGAATCGATAGTCGAAACGCGTTGGTGTGCTGTGTGGCAACAGATGGCCACTCAATAAAGACGATTTTGCAAATGACTCCTGGAGTGAGGCGCATAACTCTTTGGTGAATAATATATATATATATATATATATATATATATTATCTACTGGCGGTCACCAGTAGATAGTTATAGTTACAACCTATTATCCATAGGAAATCCGCGACATTCTATTTGAAATAACGTTGGCGCCGGTTGACGAATCTTCGTGAAAGTTTCCAACTTGTTGGGGCGCTCCGCTCCGCTCCTACCCTGAAAGTCTCGGGGTGATACGTGAAGCGGGGGCCGAGAAAAAAGGGGGTCCCAAAACGCGTTTTCCCCATTCATTTTTCCATAGGAACCTTTAGTCGCAGCTACAGCCCGAACTGCTGAACGGAATTACACCAAATTTGGCAAAGAGGTAGTCCTTGGTTCAGACTGGTGCCTTTTGCTTAAATGGTGTAAATCCGTTCAGTAGTTCCTGAGAAAATCAAAAGTAAAAGTACATATATATCTATGGGCGCGTCGGATACGCGTACCCTCAGCGCACCCTGCGCGCACCGTCCCGATCACGAGCTGCATGCTAATTGGCTGTCAGCTGGCTGTCAACATTCCGATTCAGGAAGTGTTGGCAGCCATTTTGTCCCTCGGTAGAACCGAGGGACAGAAACAAGTGCGCAAAGCGCAAAAGGGGGCAGGGTAGAAACACCCTGACCCCTAGGTCTGCTCAGGGGGTCCCACAAGGACCCCCTGGGCAGAAAAGATTTTTTTTTTTTAAATCGGCGGGATGCGCTTAGGGTGCGCGTATCCCGCCGAGAAAAAAAAGAAACAAGTGTGCAAAACGCACAAAGGGGGCAGGGTAGAAACACCCTAACCCCTAGGCCTGCTCAGGGGTCCCACAAGGACCCCCTGGGCAAAAAAGCATTTTTTTAAAAAAATCGGCAGGATGCGCTCAGGGTGCGCGAATCCTGCCGAAAAAATCGAAGCGCGGTCTCCCGCGCTTCGACAGTATCTTGCCCCCGGGTGGCCCAAGTCCCGGGGGCATGGTGGGGGTTTAATTTTATGTGTGGGGGCCTCAAAGGGCCCCCAAGCCCCGGGGACCGCCACCCCCCGGGGCTTTCTTTTAAAATGGTGCGGGAGGGCTCTGGGCCCTCCGCAGCCCCGGGACCACCACTTCCCGGGGCTTTTTTTTAAAAATTAAACAACCTGTGTGGGGGCTCCAGCCCCCACACGCCCGGGACCGCCACCTCCCCGGAGCACTAACAAATTAATATGGGGGTCCGTTACGGACCCCAGAGCCCCGGGGACCACCACCTCCCCGGGGCTGTGTACTGAATGGGAGGGGGCCGCGCGGCCCCCTCCTGGAGCCCTTGATGGCCCTGGGGACCACCACCCCCAGGGCCGGCTCCTGCAGTGTCCCGGGGTGCCTACCCCCGGGACACTGTAGTTTGCTATGGCAGGACGGGAGCTCTTTGTGTGGCCCACAAATCTTTGAGAGGGGAAGGACCTCCCATAATCAAGGATCTCATCTATCCATATAAAGCCCCTAGACACCTTCGCTCTAACTCTCTTCATTTGGCGAAAATTCCGAGAATCCAGAAAGCGAGAAAGGGAGGTAGGCTTTTTCATACAATGCCTCTAGGTTGTGGAATACCCTCCCACTTCATCTTCGAAGCGAAGTGAATCACCTTAGCTTCCGTAAACAGTTGAAAACCTGGCTATTTCCATAACCCCTTCTGTGTTTTTCCTTTTTAACGCCCGCTAGCGCTGGGATGCTCCCGGGTAACCATGCGCTCTATAAATCCTCATTCATTCATTCATTCATTCATTCATTCATTCATTCATTCATTGCAAACTTGCTTTGGATATTGGAAGAGAGAGCAGGAAACCTGCTCTCTCTTCCAATATCCAAAGCCGATTGCTTTTCCACATGGGGAGCAGCATGTCAGCTGCTCCCCATGTGGAACAGCAATGCCGGCTCCCAAGGGACGTGGGGAGCCGGCGGGACTGTGGGGGGTTTGGGGACCCCCCCACAGTCCCCAACGAGAGGGCCAGCCCCGGGGGATGGGGTCCCCGGGCAAGTAGTGGCCCGGGAGGGGGCCACGCGGCCCCCTCCCCAAAAAAGAGCAAAACAAATTTTTAAAAAAAGGAAAGGCCGGCTCCGGGGGATGGGGTCCCCGGGGCCTTAAAATGGCCAGAGGAGGGGGCCACGCTGCCCCCTCAAAAAAATAAATATAGAGGCCATGCCCCGGGGATGGGGTCCCCGGGGCCAATACAGGCCAAGGGAAGGGGGCCACGCGGCCCCCTTCCCGTTTTTTTTTTTTTAAAGGTAATTTAAAAAGGGGTAAGGCCCTGGGGGATGGGGTCCCCAGGGCCCAAAAAAAGAAAAAGGAAGGGGGCCACACAGCCCCCCTTCAGGGGAGAATTTTTTTTTTTTTTTTAAACGATCGGGCTCGCAGGCCCCGCCCCTTCCTTCACCACTCTGCAAACGCGCCCCTGGCGCGTTTGCAGAGAGGGACAATTCCCCTTGAATACTGGGGGTCCCTGGGGCCAACTAGCCCACCAGGTACCTCCAGTATGCGCCAGGGGCTGCCTTGCAGAGAGGTGTACAGAGGCCACGCCCCTTTTACACCTCTCTGCAACGCAGCTCTGTGGCGCTTTTGGAGGTATATTGTGGGCTAGTTGGACTCCGGGGACCCTCAGGATTCAAGGGGACTTAATCCCCCAACTTAAAACGCGCCACGGGCGCGTTTGCACAGTGGTGAAGGGAGGGGCGGGGCTTCAGGTGACATGTGTGCAAACAGGCCCCGTGGCGCGTTTTAAGATGGGGAATTAAATCCCTTCAATCCTGAGGGTCCCTGAGGGCCAACTAGCCCAACAGGTACATCCAGAAAGCGCCACAGAGCTGCGTTGCAGAGAGGTGTAAAAGGGGTGTGGCCTCTCTACACGTCTCTGCAACGCAGCCCCTGGCGCATATTGGAGGTTCCTGGTGGGCTAGTTGGCCCCTAGGGACCCTCAGGATTCAAGGGGACTTAATCCCCAACTTAAAACGTGCAACGGGGCGCGTTTGCACAGATGTCACCTGAGGCCCCGCCCCTCCCTTCACCATTGTGCAAATATTCCTCTAAAATCAGCCGAAATATGAATTCCGATTTACTCACCTGTTATCAGGAGAGACCTCAGTGCTGCATCTTTCAGCCCAGTACTGGTCCTGAAAAGTAATTTTAACCGTACTTACCGGTAACTTGAATTTCCTTCATAGGCTAACATTGACTGGTTTCACTTGGAAATTCTTCTAAGTGTGGAGTTTTGGAACTTTAAAATATTCCTCTAAAATCAGCCGAAATACGAATTCCGATTTACTCACCTGTTATCAGGAGAGACCTCAGTGCTGCATCTTTCAGCCCAGTACTGGTCCTGAAAAGTAATTTTAACCGTACTTACCGGTAACTTGAATTTCCTTGCATAGGATATCATTGCCTGCTTTTTGCTGAAAAAGTTTCTAAGTGTTGATTTTTGGAACTTTAAAATATTCCTCTAAAATCAGCCGAAATCCGAATTCTGATTTACTCACCTGTTATCAGGAGAGACCTCAGTGCTGCATCTTTCAGCCAAGTACTGATCCTCAAAATTAATTTTAACCGTACTTACCGGTAACTTGAATTTCCTTCATAGGCTAACATTGACTGGTTTCACTTGGAAATTCTTCTAAGTGTGGAGTTTTGGAACTTTATAATATTCCTCTAAAATCAACCAAAGTACGAATTCCAATTTACTCACCTGTTATCAGGAGAGAACCCAGTGCTGCATCTTTTAGCCCAGCACTGACCCTGAAAAGTAATTTTAACCGTACTTACCAGTAACTTATATTTTCTAACATAGGAATCCATTGTCTGGTTTTCAGCAGAAAACTTTCAAAGTGTCGATTTTCACAAACTACAAATATTCCTTAAAAATCGCCTGTATGACTTAAACGCATTCATTCAACTGTTTACAGGAGATGCACCAGTGCTGGATCCAGGATCCAACACTGAGTAAGATAAAGTAACGATAACAGTTTTTACCTGCTAAGTGAATTTCCTTCCATAGGATAACATTGGTGATTCTATGAGAAAAAGTTTCTAAGTGTCAACTTTTAAAATACAATAATATTCCTTAAAAATCACGACTGTAACCAAAACGCTTTTACTCAACTGTTTACAGGAGATGTACCAGGACTGAATCTAGGATCCAGTCCTGTGGTTACAAAAGTAATCCATAAAGTAACTAATTGCATTTAACAAAAAATTCACATTGAGCTGAATGTTGCATTGTGTTTGAAAATGTGTTGCCCATTGCAACAACTGTAACTACTGTACTTAAAAGTCTATTGCCTATCTGCAAAGTATTTAAACTAAAGTAATTCATTCTGAGAAAGTATTTTTTGTAATGTAATGTATAATGTAATTACAATGTAATTTAAAAAATAAAATATGTAAAAAAAAATTGTTTCTAAAAATGTAGTAAATCAGTATGAAAAAATTAATATAACAATTAATACATTTAAAAATTGTCATTTACAAAACCTTTGAAATTCACTGAAAAAACCGTAGGTTTCAGGCACGTTATAGTTAGAAATTAGCATTTAAAAAACCTTTGAAATTCACTGAAAAAACCATAGGTTTCAGACACGTTATAGTTACAAATTAGCATTTAAAAACCTTTGAAATTCACTGAAAAAACCATAGGTTTCAGACACGTTATAGTTACAAATTAGCATTTAAAAACCTTTGAAATTCACTGAAAAAACCATAGGTTTTAGGGACAGTTTTAGTTACTTGGACATTGCACTCGTACAAAACCCGTGAAATTCCCCCGTTATAGTTAGTTCAGCTAACTATAACTCGCGCCCGCAATGCACTGCTGATGACGTCACATATTACTTCACTCATGACATGGTCAGTGACATCACTGATGACATCACTGATGACATCTCAAATGACATCACTGATGACATCATCCACGTGATAATCTGATGCACCTCCTCACACCCTAATATAACCTTTGATTCACCCACTCTAAATTACAGACTGCCATTCGCAAAACCATAGACACTCCAACACCAATAACTACATACCCACTCACTGATTCTTAGGTCTACACACACACATCCACTCACTCACCCGTAAAGTCACTCATACTTACGGTCACTCAGTACAGGACTATCATATGCACTCTTACTCCTATATAGACACTCAAACAACGCCACTCATCCATAGAGATACTCACACACCTAGTCAGTCATGCAAATAATTAAACACACTGCCATTTACTCACCTATACAGTTATACACACACCAGCTCACTTACTCATACAAATAGTAGCACATTGTTACGCTCTTATACAATCACAGATACAAGCACACACTCATCCATACAGCCACTATCACAATCACTCACTCTTGCTTATAGCTATTTATATACTCCAACACACATATATACTGCCTTTCACATATGTAGTTACTCACACATGTACCACTGGGACATACATTCAATCACTAACACACTCTTACACACACTTACCCACCCATACAGTCTATCACAGATGCACTCTTGAAACCATCCACCCAGTGAATCACCCACTCACACATCTATGCACAGAGTTGCACACACCCCTCCCACACAAACACTCAGGCACCCATACAGATACTCAGACAAGCATTCAATAACTCATATAGACACTCATTTAGCTATTCACAAACACATGCAGCCACTTACACAGCAACAGACAGACGGATACAGACATTCACCCAGTTTAGTCACTAACCCATGCATTCAGTAAGATACGTTAAATCACTCACTTATAGAGTCAGTCACGCACCTACTAAATCATCCATACAGACACTTACACACCCACTCATTCTTCAATACGTCTTTTCCTATATATATTAAAAATATTTAAACTTTACAGAAACACACAGTCACTGGATGATGTCATCAGTGATGTCATTTGAGATGTCATCAGTGATGTCACTGACCATGTCATGAGTGATGTAATATGTGACGTCATCAGCAGTGCATTGTGGGCGCGAGTTATAGTTAGCTGAACTAACTATAACGGGGGAATTTCACGGGTTTTGTACGAGTGCAATGTCCAAGTAACTAAAACTGTCCCTAAAACCTATGGTTTTTTCAGTGAATATATATATATATATATATATATTCCATTTGCTATTCTCTTATGTGCTGTTATCCTGACCAAAGGGAAGGTGTCATGTTTTTCCTGCATGGCCCATTGTAGTCTTCCCAATGTTAGCCTAATTGTGCATGCTGTAGGCGGCATTTTCCTTTGCACACATTACTATATAGACACACTTGCCTTTTTGCCACATTGTATTTTCACACAGAACCTACATGTGTTTTTGTGTTCTGTTCTTTTCCTAGGATTCAGTCTGCACACCACAGACAAGGTCAAACAACAATGCCCTTTGTTATTTTCTCAGGTCAGGCACTAGCACCTAGACAAAACATGAGAATGTAGCTGTTGTTTATGAACACACGTCTTTTCATAAAAATGAATACAGAGGTCCAAAAAGCGCACATGGAGCACAAGTTCTGAGACAAAAGCACTGTGTCAATTGAGATGTAGAGCGTCCATCTTTGTATGCTAAGGTACGAGGTCTGCCACTAATCCCAGAGATCTTTGATATATAATCATTTCGCTTCAGTAGAAGGGTATGGAGGTTAAGCTACTCTGTCTTATAACATGACTGGGCTCAGCATAGTATATGGTTTATTGACCATGCTAACAGTATTTTTATTATGCATTTGTTTTCTATTTATGGCACATATACTGCATTTTAGAGCACGAAATATTAAATAAATATTCTAAATTTCCTTCATGTCTCTTGTTTATCTTATTGTGGACAAGTACGAGTAAGAGAGCAAAAGGGTGTATCCTGTTACCGCAATCCCTGAGAGGGTAGAGAGTTTTATGTTCTGGGGTACAAATTCACTTGTCTCTCTGGTAAGGTTCGGAGGGCAAGTGAGGCACTATAGCTAGGCAGACTCATAGATACCGCGGTGGTACGGAGACTCAGTCCCTCCATGCCAAGGTTCTATGGTCTCAAGCATAGTTCTGTTCCAGAGCAGAATCCCTGCAACAAATTGAATGTTTATATATGTTTTCCTCAAACTGAAAACAAACATATATTTTAATGAAAAAGAAACTCTCTCAATGGCCCCCAAAAAAGACAATGAAAAATGGGATCAACACTCAGGGGTCGATTCCGATCTCGGCCGGAAGTGCACCTAACAGTATTCGTCCGGAAAAAAACCAAGCCAAACGCGTGTTTCCCGACCGATTTGAACAGTCGTCCAAACGAACAAGTACGATGCGCATAACAGCCCAGATTCCGAACGAGCCGTACTCACCAATTCCAGCTCCTGTTCCCCGCCCGAGCCGGATCCGTAAACGGCGATTCGAGTCGCACGGAAGCAAATACACAGCACCTTCCGGCCGGACGAGTACGATGCGCCTTCCGTACGCGCCAAACCCGTCGCTACGTCCGGCACGTCAGAGCATCCGGGAGAGCTGTACATAAGCTCCGATTCGCACCACAAGACGAGACGGACAAGCCAGCGACGAGTACGAGTCCAAGCCACGAGAAACCCGAACGAGACGACCCAACCATGAATCCCATCGCTCAGGTCCTACCAATACTCTACATCTATTACCGGGACCGGTACGGACGCGTACGACGCAGACGGTAAGTCAAACACCCACAACACAAACAAACGACACGTACTCGAAGCACAAGTTACTAACTTGTGTAACGATATATCTGTAAGAGACAGTAGTTAGTGACAGATTCCTTTCCTTAGAATATCCCCAGGCGTCAGGCTGGATCCGGAAAGTTTTTGCGTAGCAGTACCCTTGCGCGTCGGTAGGCGGCGTCGTGCGGCTCCGCGTCCGTCGTCGGCGTCGTGATCGCCGGGATGACGTCGCGGGCAGTACTTAGACGCCGCCCCTGCGCGCTGACGTCAGTTCTGTACACGACTTTCCGCGCCAGGAACGCAGAGCCATGCAAGAAGCTGACATAGGTGTCTGAAAAATACTAGGGCCCTGAAAGGGATGTCCTTAACCCTAGAAATCAGTTCGCAGAACGGGGAGGATGGGTGGGCGGTAAGGAATCTGTCACTAACTACTGTCTCTTACAGATATATCATTACACAAGTTAGTAACTTGTGCATCTGAAAGAGACACGTTAGTGACAGATTCCTTACCTTAGAATAGATACCCCAGCAATACCAACCACGGTGGTGGGTCTGCGAACAAAGATCAGACAAGGAAGTCCTGGAGGACAGAACGGCCAAAGAAGCCGTCCCTCCGGACCTGACTGTCAAGGCAGTAATGCTTTGTAAACGTGTGCAGCGAGGCCCACGTAGCTGCCTGACAAATAACCGGCAGCGGAACACCGCGGCCCAAGGCCGTGGTAGCAGCCGTTGCCCTTGTGGAATGGGCACGCAGCCCAACAGGAGGCTCCTTCTTCGCCAAAGAATAGCAGGTCTTGATGCACAAGGTAACCCAGCGGGAGATGGTCCTCTTGTGCACCGCCCGACCTTTTTGGCGCCCACGTAGCCAACAAAGAGCTGGTCATCCACCCGGAAGTGTTTTGTGCGGTCAATATAGAAGGAGAGCGCACGTTTTGGGTCCAGACGGTGGAGCCTCTCTTCCTCTCTGGAAGGATGCGGAGGCGGAAAGAAGGTGGGCAAAGTGATGGTCTGCCCAATATGGAAAGCAGTAACCACCTTTGGCAAGAAGGACGGACGCGTCCGAAGAACAACCTTGTCTGGATGAACAGACAGAAAGGGAGGTTTGCAAGATAAAGCCTGGAGCTCACTCACCCGCCGAGCGGAGGTGATGGCCACCACGAAGGCTGTCTTTAGAGTCAGAAGACGAAGAGGACAGTTATGTAGAGGCTCAAAGGGAGCGCACATTAAAAAGGTAAGAACCAAGTTCAAGTCCCACTGAGGCATCACAAACGGAACAGGAGGAAAGAGGTGAGTAATGCCTTTTAAGAACCTGTTAACAACAGGGGACTTGAAAAGGGAGGGCTGATCAGGGAGCCTGAGGAAGGCCGAGATAGCACACAGATAACCCTTGATGGTACCCAGGGCAGAACCCTGTTGGGCCAGAGAGAGAAGGAACAGAAGGACCTCAGAAAGAGGGGCAGAAAGGGGATTCACAGCCTTTGCTGTGCACCATGCCACAAATTTGTTCCACCTGCAGGCGTATACCACCTTAGTGGAGGGACGCCTGGCTGCCAGAATAACATCACAAACTTCGGGAGGCAAGTCGAAAGGAATCAACTGCCGCCGCTCAATCTCCACGCAAGCAGGTGTAGACTGGACAGGTTCGGGTGGAGGACCGTCCCCTGCTGCTGCGACAGAAGATCCTCCCGAAGAGGCAGATGGATTGGGGGATCTACGCTCATATTGAGTAGCTCGGGATACCAAACTCTTCGAGCCCAGTCCGGAGCCACAAGAATGACTTGGGCCCGGTCGTGCCGAATCTTCTTCAACACTCTGGGTAGAAGTGGTATAGGCGGAAAGGCGTACAACAGACCGCAACTCCACTCGCGACGAAAGGCGTCGCCGAGCGAGTGCCGCCTTGGAAATTCCAACGCGCAGAACTGATGACATTGCGCGTTCTCTTCGGTGGCGAATAGATCTAACCAAGGCTCTCCCCACTGTAGAAAGAGTCCTTGCGCCACTCCCGAGTGAAGACGCCATTCGTGATCCATCATGCACCTGCGGCTGAGTTCGTCCGCCCTGGCGTTCAGGGAACCTGCCAGGTGTTGAACCATCAGGAACATGCCCTGATGTTCCAGCCATGTCCAGAGGCGCAGAGCCTTCTGACAAAGGGTCCAAGACCCCACCCCGCCCTGTTTGTTGCAGTACCACATGGCGGTGGTGTTGTCTGTGAACACTTGCACTACCTTCCCTTTGACAGAGGGAAGGAATGCCTTGAGTGCAAGTCGGATCGCCCGGAGCTCCAGAATGTTGATATGGAGCCGGGACTCCGCCGGAGACCAGAGGCCTCTGATCTCCGCCTCTCCCATGTGACCGCCCCATCCCAGAAGGGACGCGTCCGTCACAACTGTGTGCTCTGGCTGGGGAAGGGAGAGGGATCTGCCCATGACCCATTGCCGGTTCGAGAGCCACCACTGCAACTGTCTTGCAGTCCCCTCCGAGATCTGGACGTGATCGGACAGGTTGCCCTGGTGCTGCGCCCACTGGAACTTCAGGTCCCACTGCAGAGCCCGCATATACCATCTGGCATGAGTGACCAGCAGGATGCAGGAGGCAATGAGGCCCAGCAGCCTCAGGGTCATCCGTACCAAAACCCAGGATAAAGGCTGAAAGATCGGAATCATAGCCTGAATATCCCGGACTCGCCGTTCGGGAGGATAGGCCCGAAACTGCGTCGTGTCCAGAACTGCTCCGATGAAAAGGAGCTGTGGAGAAGGAATCAGATGCGACTTCGGCACATTGATGGAGAACCCCAGCGAGTGCAGGAGTTCGGCCGTAGTCTGGAGGTGGGAGACGACTGCCTGGGACGAGCCCGCCTTCAGCAGCCAGTCGTCGAGGTAGGGGAAGACTGAAACCCCTGCCCGGCGCAGATGAGCTGCGACCACCGCCATCACTTTCGTGAACACCCGAGGGGCACTGGTAAGGCCAAAGGGGAGCACGGTGAACTGAAAATGCTCGGGCCTACCGTGAACCGAAGGTAACGCCGGTGGGCCGGCAGGACGGGGATGTGGAAATATGCGTCCTGCAAGTCCAACGCTACCAACCAGTCTCCAGGGTCGAGGGCAGTCAAGACCTGAGCTAGGGTGAGCATCTTGAACTTCTCCTTCCGGAGGAAGCGATTGACGTTCCGGAGGTCCAAGATAGGACGCATGTCCTCCTTGTCCTTTTTGGGCACCAGAAAGTAGTGGGAGTAGCAACCACGCCCTACTTCTGGGGTCGGAACACGCTCGATGGCCCTCTTGGTCAAGAGGGCCGCAACTTCCTTCTGTAGAAGCACCAAGTGATCCCCTGACATGCGGTGGAATTGAGGTGGCATGGCTGGGGGGGTGGTCTCGAAGGGGAGGGAGTAGCCCCTTCGGACAATGTCCAAGACCCACCTGTCCGAGGTGATGGTACGCCAGTGGGGAAGGTGATGGCGGACCCTGCCCCCTACTGGCGTGCTGTGCACCTGAAAGGAGGGACTAGGAGGGCTTGGAGGCCGCGGACGGGTTGGAGGTGGTGGCCTGACCCGCACGCTGGTTGCCCGATCCGCCACGGCGGAATCCACGTCCTCGGCCACGCGAAGACGCCTGCTGCGCGGGCCGGTGGCTGGGCTGCTGACGTGAAGGGCGCCCCTACCGTGGCCACGATAGGGGCGAAAAGCAGAAGTCAGCGGAGGGCGTGTAGCAGAAAGGCCCAGGGACTTGGCAGTAGCCCGTGAGTCCTTAAAGCGCTCTAACGCATGGTCTGCTTTGGACCCAAAAGACCGACTCCATCAAAGGGCATGTCCATGAGAGTATTCTGGACATCCCCTGAAAAACCAGTGGTTCTCAGCCAGGCGTGGCGTCTGAGTGCCACCGTCGTTGCAATAGACCTGCCCAGCGAGTCGGCGGTGTCAAGGCCACAACGTATGGTGTATTTAGCCGCATCCCTTCCTTCCGCAATGGCGCGGAAAGCAGTGTCTGGACCTCCTCAGGACACTGGGGCAAAACATCCGCCACCGAATCCCACAGGGAGTGGGTATATCGGCCCAAAAGACAAGCGGTGTTAACGGACCGCAAGCCAGCACTGGAGGAAGAAAAACCCTTTTCCCAAACTGATCCAGGCGTTTGGATTCCCTATCCGGAGGAGCGGTAGGGAAGGCGGTTTGGGAAGCGGAGGCTTGGACAACCAAGCTCTCAGGAGTGGGGTGGACAGAGAGAAACAGGGGGTCGCCCGGAGCTGGGCGATGGCGTCGTGACACGTTCCGATCCACAGGAGCCCCTGTGTTGGGCTTGGACCAGGCGCCCAAAAGAACGTCAGTGAGGGCGTCGTTAAACGGCAGCACAGTCTCCGCAGAGGAGGCTGCCGGCTGAAGCACCTCTGTCAAGATGTTAGGCTTGACCGTCAAAGTAGGAAGTTGGAGACGTAAGGCCCCAGCCGCCCTACGCAACACCGTACCAAAATTGGCTCCCTCCTCCGTAGCCACGGGAGGAGACAGCATGCCAGTGTCAGGGGAAGTATCCAGACCACTGGCCTCCCCTAGACTCTCTGCCCAGTCCTGATCATCCTGACAGTGTCGTGTCAGAGGGTCATCAGACCCCTCCCAGTCCAACTGGTCCTCCTCTGGTTCAAAATAAGGAGGAGGAGGGACAGTTGGGACCCAAGGTCCCATCGGCGCCGGAGCCGGCGTCGAGCGACGTCGGTCCGGATCCATGTCCGGAGCCGGAAGGAACAGGGGGACGACGCCGCCCGGAGCCCAGGGCGGTGCCGAGAACGGCACCGGAGACATCGGCGCCGGCGGAGGTGTCGTTAGGTCGACCGGCGTCGATGGGGGTTGTGGAGCCGGGATCGAGGCCGGGGCCGAAGCCGGAGCCGGGATCGAGGCTGGAGGCACGGGCGACGCCGGGGCCGGAGCCGTCGGCGACGGCGGAGCAACCCCATCAGGGCCCGCGGGGCCCGAAGGCGCACCGGAGGGGCCTGAAGGCCCGAAGAGGCGGGCCATGGCCGACAGGAATTCCTGTACTTTGGCCGGATCCGGCCCCGAACCCGGGAAGGGCGGGTATGGCGGGGGCGACTCCACAGGCATGTCCGGGGCCGCGGGGACGGTGCCGGGAGGGCCCTCAGCCGAGTCGCGAGACCGGCGAGGCGAAGTCCTAGAGCGATGATGCTTTTGGACTTTTTGTGCTTCGACTTACCGGACGAAGAAGACTTCGACGCCGACGACCGGTGTGGACTCCGCGATCGACCCCTGGACCTCTCACGCGACCGGGGCTTCCGCGGAGCCGAATGCCGGGCCTCGAGGAGCTTTCGAGACCGCTCTCGCAAAGCTTTCGGGTGGAGGGCCTGGCAGTCGGTACAAGACTCCGTGTCGTGGCCTCGGCCGAGGCAGAAGAGACACTCCCAATGCGGGTCGGTGACGGACATCATCCGCGCACAGGCGCCGCATCGCTTGAAGCCGGGCATCCCTACGACACCTTGAAAGATGGAAAAACAGTGAAAAAATTCACCAAAAAGTATGGTCAAAAAATGACCAGGGCACTGCTCTTCCCGGATCTGCGCTTGCTGGCGCGGAAAAAGAAGAACTGACGTCAGCGCGCAGGGGCGGCGTCTAAGTACTGCCCGCAACGTCATCCCGGCGATCACGACGCCGACGACGGACGCGGAGCCGCACGACGCCGCCTACCGACGCGCAAGGGTACTGCTACGCAAAAACTTTCCGGATCCAGCCTGACGCCTGGGGATATTCTAAGGTAAGGAATCTGTCACTAACGTGTCTCTTTCAGATATATGTCACACACAGATAGGGATGCAGAAATGACGTACACTAGCAACAGCAGAACCATAGGGGCGGGATGGCTATCACCAATGCCATACACACCCATAGGGGGATGGATGCCTACCACTAATACCATCCCCACTCATAGGGGGATGGATGCCTGCCACTACTACCATCCCCACTCATATGGGGATGGATGCCTGCCACTACTACCATCCCCAATCATAGGGGGATGGATGCCTACCACTACCACCACCCCTACTCATGGGGGCCTGGATGCCTGTCACTACTACCCTCCCCACTCATAGGAGGATGGATGCCTGCCACTAATACCATCCCCACTCATAGGGGGATGGATGCCTACCACTACCACCACCCCTACTCATGGGGGCCTGGATGCCTGTCACTACTACCCTCCCCACTCATAGGGGGATGGATGCCTGCCACTAATACCATCCCCACTCATAGGGGGATGGATGCCTGCCACCACTACCATCCCCACTCATAGGGGGATGGATGCCTGCCACTAATACCATCCCCACTCATAGGGGGATGGATGCCTGCCACTAATACCATCCCCACTCATAAGGGGATGGATGCCTACCACTAATACCATCCCCACTCATAGGGGGATGGATGCCTGCCACTAATACCATCCCCACTCATAAGGGGATGGATGCCTACCACTAATACCATCCCCACTCATAGGGGGATGGATGCCTACCACTCCCACCACCCCTACTCATGGAGGCCTGGATGCCTGTCACTACTACCCTCCCCACTCATAGGGGTATGGATGCCTGCCACTAATACCATCCCCACTCATAGGGGGATGGATGCCTATCACTACCACCACCCCTACTCATGGGGGCCTGGATGCCTGTCACTACTACCCTCCCCACTCATAGGGGGATGGATGCCTGCCACTAATACCATCCCCACTCATAGGGGGATGGATGCCTGCCACCACTACCATCCCCACTCATAGGGGGATGGATGCCTACCACTAATACCATCCCCACTCATAGGGGGATGGATGCCTACCACTCCCACCACCCCTACTCATGGGGGCCTGGATGCCTGTCACTACTACCCTCCCCACTCATAGGGGGATGGATGCCTGCCACTAATACCATCCCCACACATAGGGGGATGGATGCCTGCCACTAATACCATCCCCACTCATAGGGGGATGGATGCCTGCCACCACTACCATCCCCACTCATAGGGGGATAGATGCCTGCCACTAATACCATCCCCACTCATAGGGGGATGGATGCCTACCACTACCACCACCCCTACTCATGGGGGCCTGGATGCCTACCACCCACACAACCCGTACTCATAGGACGGGTAATGCATGACACAACCAGCATACTCCAACATAAGCAATGTCTGAAAAATACATCCCCCCCAACACCATGACAAGCGTGTGTAGTCTGTGTCAAATGCCTACAACACTGAACATGACATTGAACATACAATGTGACCCCCTATCACATGTGTCACACATAAATGTGTGTGGCCTCCACAATGCAAGCAGACCATGACCACTGTGGCAATGGGGTCTAACACCCCATCATCACACTGACCAAAAGGTAAGTGTGAGGTCCATAGCTGAAGCACATTTTGAACATTGTGGCAATGGGGTCTAACACCCCATCATCACACTGACCAAAAGGTAAGTGTGGGGTCCATAGCTGAAGCACATTTTGAACATTGTGGCAATGGGGTCTAACACCCCATCATCACAGTGACCATAATGTAAGTGTGAGGTCCATAGCTGAAGCACATTTTGAACATTGTGGCAATGGGGTCTAACGCCCCATCATCACAGTGACCATAATGTAAGTGTGGGGTCCATAGCTGAAGCACATTTTGAACATTGTGGCAATGGGGTCTAAAGCCCCATCACCACAGTGACCAAAAGGTAAGTGTGGGGTCCATAGCTGAAGCACATTTTGAACATTGTGGCAATGGGGTCTAAAGCCCCATCACCACAGTGACCAAAATGTAAGTGTGGGGTCCATAGCTGAAGCACATTTCGAACATTGTGGCAATGGGGTCTAAAGCCCCATCACCACAGTGACCAAAAGGTAAGTGTGGGGTCCATAGCTGAAGCACATTTCGAACATTGTGGCAATGGGGTCTAAAGCCCCATCACCACAGTGACCAAAATGTAAGTGTGGGGTCCATAGCTGAAGCACATTTTGAACATTGTGGCAATGGGGTCTAAAGCCCCATCACCACAGTGACCAAAATGTAAGTGTTGTCATGGGAAAAGCTGCAAATGCCAAACTGCATGGATGATTCCTGGTCACACAACAACAAACACATCAGTGGCATAGTAGTGCTTGCGTCCCATAGCAACATAGATTGGGTGAGGCAAACAGTGCAGTGCCAATGAAACATCGCTTTGGCCATGTGCAGACAAACATCACCCATGTGGGCTCACATTGTCAACATTCACGAATAACACAATGACAGAAGTGACCATCATAATGCAGACCCACATATCTGCACCAATGGACACACAAATGTAGATATCCTGTGGAGACTGTAGATGTGAGGTGAACAAATACCATTCCATGGCAGCAATGGGACATCCAAACCATGATCATTGTGCTGACTGATCACCTAGGAGTCCCAGGGACAGCAGGGGAAAGCCACCAAACAACATACAGTCAATGGCACACTAAAGAAATGCCAATGCAGTGGTGCAAATGCACAAACACAAACAGGCAGACTCACACTGCATATCAAACACAACAGGTGATGGGGGTGTGTGCCAGTGTCCCCAGGCAACCACACAACACATGAGGAGGCCTGAATCCCTATTACACAGATGTATATACAGTGCCACACAAAAGTAACTCATGGATCAAATTCCCCTATGTGGGCAATCAGGCATTGTTAGATGAGAGGGAGCCCAAATTACAAATGTCACACAAGCTTGTAGGAACAGCAACTAACACAGCAAGAGACAGACACACCACAGCACTACCCCCAGGGACCCCACATTGTGGTGACACTGGCCTGCATGATAATCCCACTGTGATGACAAAGGTAGATGTCGTACACACTGTGAACCACAGTCATGTGTCCTGAGCAACTAACTACCATCACACCTACACAAGCACAAATCAATCAGCATGGCCTGTCAGCCAAGGCCAACATGGAGGTAGGGGTCTAGCCGTGCAACAACTCTCATTTGCACACACTCAACACCACACACCTTGATCTCCACCAATGTGCAGCAGTGAAGCTCACATGGACTGGTGACATTGCACATGCACCCATGACAATCCCAGGGGTGGTGGGGGAACTAAGGTGGAGATACCCATCACACATGGCCAGTCAACAAGACTTGTGAATGTCTGACACACTGCACAGTACGCTGAACATGGGCATGACGTCAAATCCACACCAACCAATGGGATCCCGGCCACATTCACACACCAATGAAGAAGCCAAGGTCACCCACAAAGAACACACATAGACAACTTCCAACATTACAGCTCTGACCCTGAGGAGTGGCAGCAGTCACACACACAACGTGTCACAATCACTGAAAGCTAACACAAACTGTAAATTACATGACTTGTGTAACCAACAAGTGCCAAGGGGAATCCTGACTGTGTCTCATCTGCGTTTGCCCACAAACTCAGCCCTGACAGCAAACACACCTATGGATGACACCCTGATGACCAGTAATGTGCCATGCACCCACATCACAGAGAACCCAGGGCGAAGATTTGGGGGGAACATTGCTCAACTCAGCAAGCATCACAAACAGGAACATCACTAGGGACCCCAGCCTGCGTAGCAAAATGGAAGTGAACACACACAGACATGCTCACACAACACACACCTTGGGCTCAGGCAATGTCACGGAATTACACACTGCCATGAGGGGACTCCACTCCTGCGTAAGGAAAGCTGTGCCATACGTTGTCTCTGCAGGGCTCTATCATGTCAGCAGAACACTTGGTCACTCAGTCAACAATTAGCACAAAATGAAGGATCTCGTCACAGCCTGGTCATGGCAGTGTCACCGAAATCATCTGCACCGATCAAATACACATGTATAGCAAGTTGCACTGATACCACAGATGAGTCCTTCCCCATTGATGCCCAAACTTGCATGTCCAGTGGAGATGGTCACACGGTCAGGGAAATAGACAAATTGAACAATGGCAAGCACATCTGATGTGCAGGGGTGTAAGCCACAGATGTGATATTGCAAAAACATGTAGGGAATCCCATTGGCGAATATGAAAAACATGACACCCTCATATTGCTGCAAAGGATGACATGGCTACACACCAGGATAGGACACATTCACCCTGGACCACATGGAGTCCTGCACAGTAACACTTCATTTACCTGATATCAAAAATCACCATCACTGCAGCAAGGGCATGGTTAGCATCCTCAACATCATGTACATCTGACGCAAAACCACTAGAGAACTGAAAGGAGCTTTATTCAGCATATGTGATTTGAAAATAGAAAGTCCAGACAAAACCCAAAGGCCAATGGCCAGTCCATGACTAAAGTCCAAACAGCGTAACAGTGGCAGATGTCACCCTTTGCTTGCCTGCACTGCTACTAACCAGGGACACTCCCCTCGGAGGGGCATACGGGGGGCAGGCCAGGCACTGCAGGGACAGGATCAGGGCTCACCAGAAGGAGGCAGGGAAGGGGTGACTGGTGCTGGAGAGTCACTGACAACTGCAGTGGAGGTGTCTGACATGGTGTGTGCCGGCACAACTGGGGGGCATGAGTCAGATGGTGTGGGTGCCAGCACAACTCCAGTGGGCTGGCCAGATGGAGTGGACAGGTTCCCCACTGCAGTGCCCAAGTCAGACGGGGTGGTAGTGGACTCCACTGCAGTGCCCATCTCCAGGGGAGTAGAATGGGGTTCAGGTAAGGTGGGCAGGACAGAGGGGAGGACACGGTCTCCACACCAGTGGCACAAACATGTGCAGCGGGGGGTGTGGGGCTGGAAGAGCAAGTGGTAGGTGGAGAAGGCCGCATCATTTTGGGGATGGTGTATCTGTGGGTGGGGGAACCTGGGGCAGGGTGTGGTGGGGGAACCTGTGTTGTGGGTGCCTGAGGGATGGAGGAAGGAGACTGTGTGGTTGACCTGCAGGGCGGTGGCGGGGTCTTGCTCTTCCGGGGGGACTTGCGGGTGGGGGCCTCAGTCTGTCTGCACCTGGGGGAGGGTGTCCGGGGGCGAGGGGCACTCCCCTCTGTGTGGGTGGACTTCCTCTTCCCCCTGTATGCTGGATCAGCGGGATCGGAGGGGAAGAGGCCGAGGTCACAGAGGAAGAGCTGCTTTGTAGGTGGGGTTGTAGGTGAGGCAAGGGAAGGGGTCTTGGAGGGAGAGGAGTTTGAGGACTGCGGAGTGACTGTGGATGCCTGTGTGTGTGTCTACTCTGTTCCCCATCCCCTATGGGTGTGGTATCAGTCCCCTGAGGATGCTTGTGTGCACGTTTTGCCCTTGTTTTGTGTGTTTCTGTGCTGCTCGTGTCTGTGTGTTTGGGTGATTGTGCAGGTGTGCATGTGCTTGGGACAGGTAGGGTGCCAGGAAGTGTGGATGGGGCAGAGGTAGGAGGGGTGATGGACTGTTGGAGGAGGGACACTGCTACCATCAGGGAGGAGTCCATGGACCTATTGCTCCTCTGTAGGGCAGACATGCCCGTCGAGATGCCCTCCATGAACGACACCAGCTGTGTCAACAGAGTGGTGCGTGCATGGAGGACACTCAGCATTGCTGTCTGCCCTACATGGAGCTGGCGAAGTAGGTACACAGACTCCTCACTCAGGGCAGCAGGGGACGCAGGGGGTGCGGTGCCTGGCACAAAGGAGACACGCTCCCGAACACGGGAGCCTCCACGGACCTCTGGAATGGGAGCCAATGGGAGGGCGGTGGTGGTGGTGATGGTGGCGGGGCCAGACATACTAGCTGGGGTGTGGTGGCTGCTGACACCCGCCTCCACAAGGGAGTCATCCTCCGAGCTGCTGTGGTCCTCAGCTGAGGTGGATGGTGCTGAGGATTCCTCGGTGTGGCTCCCCTTGCCCTCCGTGCCACTGGGTCCCTCCGACCACTCATCGGCTGCTGACCCAGTCTGGCTCTGCAGCTCCTCCTGGTCCGTGGAGCTGTCCCCTCCTGTGGCCGTGGATGTATCTGCAAACAATTAGGGAAACAGACAAACATCAGTCACCTGCACTGACCGCACACACCACAGTAAGTACAGCACATTACAGAGCAAGCCCTGGCATCCTCAGTTGAACATTGCCAAAAGTCCTCACACATATTAGGAGAAGCCAATTGTCAGTCTGATGGTCAACCATGGCACTCACACCCCTCCTGCCCTTGCACCCATCTGTCTGGTGCCTGTTGGATGGTAATACCCCAGTGTGGACACATGCACCACGTACACAGTTGTTGGACATTGCAGAGAACACGGTGAAGTATGTGAACATGCACACATCACATCTCTTGCCACTGAGTCAGTACAGGTGTCCGGATAAAGGGATGGCCAGAGTCTAATTAGAGATGCATGTGATGCATACCAGCACCAGACACCATGATGCACCCATGTCCGGATAGTCAATGCCACAATGGGGTGCATGTTGCACATGTCACTCCCCTGCAGGATCACTCTTAGGAAGTTTAATGCCATGGCACAGGCATGCCTGCAAAGTCATACATCACTGTCTCCAGTCACATGGGCATGGCAGCCAGCCAACAACAGTCTGCACTGTGTCACAATCCTAGGTAATGGGGAATGCAAGTTATGTAGCTGACAAGTGCACATGTCCATCCCCCACAAACCACATCATCTGAACTCTTATTTGTCCATGTCATGCCAATTGGACATATGGGAGACATGAAACACAACTCTATGAACCTGAGCACCTCACAGTCTGCTGTGAATGAAAAACAGCTGCCTGAAATTCATAGTCGCATACACCTGTGTGCACAGTCAAGTGGTCAAACACCTATAAGTCACAGAAGTATCGTCTCTCATGGTCACATCTCAGATGGCATGCTGAGCCCTAAACGATAAACATCCCAGTAGTCCTGACAACGAAGCCACAGCACAACGACACAGAGGCAGACACCTGAGGGAACATTTCACTGATCACAACATGTCAGCTGATACACGGGAGTGGGAGTACAGAGTGTATTGTATGCCCTGGAGTAGGCATGACTGTCCTGCTCCACCTGAAAGAGGGATGAGCCCTGGACAGTAGGCAGGTGGCTAAGCATGTGTGACACACTTGATATACATACTCCTAAGGCCCAAACATTGTTCCCACCCGCAGCATGGGGGTGTGCCAAATACCCCAGGGACATGTGGTGATTCAGATCAGCAAGTGGACCACATATCAAAGTTACATCCAGATTACATGTCAGAACTTAGGCATTGTGTAAGCAATTGACCCACCCATGAATCACACCACAAAGTCACGGGAACAAATGCTGTCCCCCACCTTGAGCGAAGCAAAATGCAAGGACACAGTACCCAAGTGACACAATTTCCTGACTGTAAGGGCCACACCTGCGTATCAGATGAGGAGTGGGCATGTCACAATTGAGGGACATGGGTCCTGGACCACAAGACTGATGTACTGTGGAAGTTTAACCAGGCCAGAGGAGGGCACATAGCATGTCAGACAAAGTTCACAGTGCAGTCATGGACTCACCCCCTCCTTGCTGCTGTCTGGCCTTCAGCTGCCCATCCAGGTCAGGGAAGACCACCGCCAGGATCCTGAGCATGTGGGGGTCAGGATCCGGTGTCCGCCCCTCCTGCGAGGAGGCGACAGCTTCAGCTGGACCCTTGCGATCCTCCGGGTCCAGCCCCGAAGGTCCTGCCACCTCTTCTGGCAGTTGCGGATCCGGCGCTTGTAGACCCCCACGGATCTTACTGCCCGGGCGATGGTCAGCCAGATTTCCTGCTTCTGGTGGGCATCAACCTGTGAGGATGACAAAGTGAAAATGCCATTACTAC
Source organism: Calotriton arnoldi (assembly GCA_963921515.1). Classification (NCBI taxonomy): domain Eukaryota; kingdom Metazoa; phylum Chordata; class Amphibia; order Caudata; family Salamandridae; genus Calotriton; species Calotriton arnoldi. Next base: position 120,277 of record CAWUFW010018899.1, on the reverse strand, counting down.
ACATGCAACATATACGTGCATCACACAGTTGGATATACATGTCTCAATCACAGGGGCATATGATGTACACAGGCAGTGCAATGATGGATATGAACAGTTTGCCAGCAGTTACTACATGGTATCATTGTCTGGGAAGTAAAAGCTTGTTGGAATGCACTGTTACTGCACTGTACCTGTTCAGTGCATGTAACTAGACACTTTGGGGGGTGAGAACTACTCAGTGAGCATGCTAGCCAGTGGTGTGCACACTGTAAGTCTTGCTAGTCAGACAACATGCACAATTAGTAAGGCAGTGGACAGCACACTCACCTGCTCCCCTGGTTTCCCATACAGCTTGCTGTACTGTGGAAGGAGGCTGTCCAGCAGGGCCTGGTTCTCCTCAAGGCTGAAGGCTGGGGCTCTCTCCACAGTACGTGCCATTGCAGTAGCCAGAGGATGCAGAGACAGCAGCAGTGTTGGTGGCAGATGTCGTCCTGGAGCATGTAGTGCAGGCAAGTGAGCTCTCAGGGGAACAGCCAGCATTATATGTGTGCTGCAGAGGCAGATACTGTCCCATGTGTCCAAAGTGATAGGTCCAAGTCGTTTGCATCTTCTGAGTCTGGCCAATCCATGGAATTGCACCACTTATACACGCCCACAGCATCCTTCAAAAGTTAAACTTCATGACACCCATGAATTTGCAACATTGTTGTGGCTGGCCAACTGAATTCACTGCATCAGACTCGTTGAAGCTTCGAAACGCGTCCGTTGCCATGCCAGGCCCTAGCCAATGCATGCGCACCGATCGGACCATTGCTGTACAACGCGTATTTCAAAAAACAACGCGTACCCGCTCACATCGAATGCAATGTTCAATGCGTGCGCACCGATCGGTCCATTACTGTACAACGCGTACCCGCTCACAACAGATTCAATAGCCAGTGCGTGCACACCGATCGGTCCATTGCTGTACAACGCGTACCCGCTCACAACAGATTCAATGGCCAGTGCGTGCACACCGATCGGTCCATTGCTGTACAACGCGTACCCGCTCACAACAGATTCAATGGCCAGTGCGTGCACACCGATCGGTCCATTGCTGTACAACGCGTACCCGCTCACAACAGATTCAATGGCCAGTGCGTGCACACCGATCGGTCCATTGCTGTACAACGCGCACCCGCTCACAACAGATTCAATGGCCAGTGCGTGCACACCGATCGGTCCATTGCTGTACAACGCGTACCCGCTCACAACAGATTCAATGGCCAGTGCGTGCACACCGATCGGTCCATTGCTGTACAACGCGCACCCGCTCACAACAGATTCAATGGCCAGTGCGTGCACACCGATCGGTCCATTGCTGTACAACGCGTATTCTGGGAAACAACGCGTACCCGCTCACATCAGATGCAATGGCCAGTGCGTGCACACCGATTGGTCCATTGCTGTACAACGCGTACCCGCTCACAACAGATTCAATGGCCAGTGCGTGCACACCGATCGGTCCATTGCTGTACAACGCGTACCCGCTCACAACAGATTCAATGGCCAGTGCGTGCACACCGATCGGTCCATTGCTGTACAACGCGCACCCGCTCACAACAGATTCAATGGCCAGTGCGTGCACACCGATCGGTCCATTGCTGTACAACGCGCACCCACTCACAACAGATTCAATGGCCAGTGCGTGCACACCGATCGGTCCATTGCTGTACAACGAGTATTCCGGGAAACAACGCGTACCCGCTCACAACAGATGCAATGGCCAGTGCGTGCACACCGATCGGTCCATTGCTGTACAACGCGTATTCCGGGAAACAACGCGTACCCGCTCACAACAGATGCAATGGCCAGTGCGTGCACACCGATCAGTCCATTGCTGTACGACGCGTCCCTGTACAGGTCACTCGCATATGTCACCATGCTTGTCACTGGTGAACGTATGCCAGTAACATATACTTGCCAGGGACTCTGGGGCACACCTACAACACCACAGCCTGTCCACACTGTATCCTAAGGCATGTAAGGCTGCATGACCTTTTCTGTGTATAGGGGTCAACATGTGGTTTTTGGGGTGGCACTTGGGGGCAGCCACTCCCAGGCTGTGCACGTGTTCATGGGGACAGGATCCTTTGTGTGTTGTGCACATGACCACTGTGATGTGCAACTGTTCATTTCAGAGCATGTGGCATGGTCACATTTCCAGGTTGTGTATGTGTATGTCATGTCACATACCCCCAGAGTCCCATGTGGGAAGGTATGTACGTCACAGGGTGACCCATTGCCACAATAGTGATGGCCCTCCACAGTCTGTGTGCATGTTGTGTTTCCGATGTCTCTGATTCCATGTGCACAATGGGAGACAGTCTCCACATCCACGTTGTTTGTGCATGGACTTTGATGTTGTGCGTGTGTGTGTCACAGACGTCCATGTCTGTCCTGCGGAGGCAACAGGGGCCACTACCTGTGGGAGTCATGTTTGTTTTTCTGACGTGTACATGATACGCCATGTCATGCCAGTGTCCATGTGGCAAGACAGGGTCCCTGGGAATCTACCTGTCAATGAGCTGTGATGCCTGTGGAACATCTGTCCAGACATGTCACTGTGGTGTGTGTTTGGAACGTGACAGCAGTAAATGGGTACTGTGACACAGCCTAATGGTTTCCCATAGCACAACCTGGAACCTGTTGTCAACATATGTTGAACTGAGATGTTAGATGATGGCCATGTAGGTGCCATATATGTCCATACAGAACGGCACACACATCAAGTACTTGTGTCTCGTAATGATGTATCATGTGATATTGAGTATGGTCAATGCCACATATGTGGGGTGACTGACAATCTTTCTTTCTTCACCTATGCACTGCAGGGCACCAGATGTCCATAGACCATTCCCTGACCTTGCAACGATGGTGGAACATGACAGCATCCGACGGTACCGCTTCACCAGGCAGCTGATTGAGGATTTGGCAGTGCGCTTGGCCCCACATTTGCAACCTGGCCGGCCGTACCCTACAGCGCTGACCCCCAAGGTGAAGGTGATGGCAGCCCTATACTTCTTTGCCACCGGTACCTTTCAACACACTGTGGCGTCTGCTGGTGGGATGTCACAGACTATGTTCAGCCGTGTGCTACGCGATGTTTTGGAGGCAATGTTGAGATGCCTGAACTAGTACATCTATTTCCCTAAACGTCAACAACTCACTGACGTCAAGAGTGACTTCTATGCCCTGGGGAGGATGCCACATGTCATTGGCTCCATTGATGGGACACATGTGGCTTTGGTACCACCACAGGCACATGAGCAGGCATACAGGAACAGGAAACATTATCATTCGATCAATGCTCTGGTGGTATGTCTTGCAGATATGTGCATCTCACATGTGTGTGCCCGTTTCCCTGGTTCGGCACACGATGCCTACGTGATGAGGAGTAGTCGCATCCCGAGGATGATGTCACAGATGCAGAGCCAGTGTGCCTGGCTTGTCGGTGTGTACTGACTTTGTACCATTGTGTGTGTTCTGCTATGTTGTATTCCGCCCTCTTTTCCAACTCAGCTAATGTGCAATTGTCTGTCTGTAGGTGACTCCGGATACCCCAACATGCCGTGGTTGCTGACACCCCTCAGGAACCCTGTGACACCAGCCCAGATGCGCTACAATGAGGCACATGGTCGGACCAGGAGAGTGATCGAGCGGACATTTGGCCTCCTGAAGAGCCGCTTCCGCTGCCTGGACAAGACAGGAGGGGCCCTCCCATATGCCCCAGCAAAGGTGTGCAACATTGTCATCGTCTGCTGCATGCTACACAACCTGGCAGTGCGGAAGGAGTTGCCTCTCATCCTGGATGACGATGACCAACATCCGCCACCTGTGGAGGATCCTGGCCTGGACCACAATGCCAGTGATGATGATGATGGTGATGTCCGCACACAGCTCATCACCAACTTCTTCAGCTGAATGTGAGTATTCAGAGAGTTGTCATGCCAATGATGTGAGTTTGCGTGATATGTGTTGGTGGTGCTCTGGTGCTGTTTGAGTGTGGCCATGTGCTACTTGACTGGAAGCGTGCAGCGATGTGTCCTTACAGGTAGTCTGTACTCCCCAACAGTGTTGACATGCTAACTTGGTTTTCTGAGTATCTTGTGACATGTATTGACCATGAGTATTGCAGTTCTATCCTGTTCTTCAGTGCTTTTGACTGTGTGTCATGTCTGTCCTTCACAGGGTACTTTCAGAGTTGTTTGGTGAACTGTGATCCCCCAACACCGTGATTCAACTTCCAGGGTGGAAGCAGTCGTTTCCCTACAGGTGATGTGCCACACACCCCTGGACTTTATTTCTTCTACACTTGTTGACTGTGTGGCCCCTGCCACGTAGGATTACCTTGCATCTGTAGTGGAAACAACATGTTGCAAATGTGTAATAAACCTGTGCTTCACTTTGGGATGTGCGTTGTCTGTGGTCACACAACTGACTGACATGTGCTTACTGCACCTGTGGGCTAGTTAACACAGACTGTGAATAGGTGTGGTGTCTGTGCATTCCACTGTATTTCCTGGCAACATCAGTGTAGGCGATGAGTCTGATGGCCCTGGTGTGTATGTGTTGTGTAGCCCTAGTGTTGTGTCTCCCTCATATGTGTCATGACTCACATGACGGTGTTGAACTTGCTGTAGCAGTTAGCATGCACAGTGTCATTTAGCAGATCACCATCTCCATGACAGAAACCACGTTGGAATCACAACAGAGGCAAGTATGGTGTATTAGTGAGTTTATTTCCATACATATGTGAGGATAGTGCACAGGATGGTGGGTGCTGTACATTGGGATTGTAATCCTAAGTTCCCAGATGAGTTGGAAGTCTTGGTAGCAGAAATGTCCTGAGTAAAGTCCACAGTCATCTGATACATTGGGCCAACTTAAGCTCCCCATGTCATGTGGGAGAGTTGGGTTGCATTCGACAGGGTGGACAGTTTGCACACAAAGGAGAATTTCCAGAACAGGTGTTGGGTTCCTGGGGGATGTACATGGCCATCGGCCTCTCAGTTTTCCTTCCTCGGACGACTCCTCTTCTTTCGGGGGGGACCCTCACGTGCAGGCTGCTGCGGTGCAGAGGACTCTCCGCCAGAGTCATCCTCCCTCCCTGTGGCAGTTGCAATTGTTGCAGCACCAGATGTTGTGGGCACACAGGGAGGTGTGGCCATGTTGGTGCTAATCTGGCGGAGGCATGTCAATATCTCCCTATGCACCGCTGTCAGTTCTTCCAATGTGTCCCACTTGGACTCCATGCCAGACATGTGTGTCTCCACACGGGACATGTGTGTCTCCACACGGGACATGTGTGAGTCCAAGCGGGCATGATGGGCAGCCTGCTGCTGTTGAATGTCCTTGAGGATCCCCACTACCTGGCTGACCTCTCCGGTGCTATTCTGGTACGCATCAGCAATGCGTGCCAGTTGTGGGTCATCATGCAGTCCAGACCCCTCTGCAAACAGCGACCTATGTCTACCACCCCTCCCACCACCCCTGGCGACACGTGCGGGACCTGCGGTGACACGCACAGGTGACCGTAGGCCCACTTGGGGGTTGTTACTGGGGTCTTTGTCCGTTGCTCCACGTTGGGCCGGGGTCCCTGTGCTGTTGTCATCCGTGGTCCTTGGTCTGTCCGTGTTGGCAGGGGTGGTCTGTGTGTTGGCAGTTGTTGGAGGGGTGGGTGCAGGGGGTGCAGATGTTGGTCCTGCTGGTGCTGCATGATGACTCACACCGGAGGGGCCAGGTAGGTCTTCGCCATCCGAGGAGGGCAGAGGCTGTTCCACACCAGTGAGCTCAGTGTCCCCCGGAGCCTGGGACAGGGACTCCTCATCGTCTGCTGCTGTGTCCCCATCATCACCTGTTTTTGGAAGAGACACACAATGTATGTTATGTTTCTACAGGCATCAATGGTTCACACACCTGACAGTTGTGACTGTACCTCTGGATGCGGGCCTGTACATTGCATTGTCCTCAGTTGTCACAGTCAGAGGTTGATATTGGTGTAGCACATTGTCCTGCCAACCTGAAGCTTTTCAATGTGAATATTGAGGTGTGTGCATGGCCAGCATTGGTGGTATTTGGTGGACATCCGGCCCTCCTTCTCCCCCCAGTCCAGTTATCCCCCATTGAAGCATGCCACCCTTGCAGTGAGTGCAGGTTGACTCTCGGGATGTCAGTCAGTGGTGTCCTGCTGTTGGTTGTTGCACAGTTCCCAGCAGGGCCTTGTGCTCCCCACAGCTGAGGCCAGTGTCAGACATCTTTGAAGTGGCTTTTCACTGCCTGTGAGGTGTGCATGCTTCAGTGTGAGCTTGCTGGGCCATGTGGGTGGGGGATGTTGAGCTGTGACTACCACTCCCATCATGCTATTGCCTACACCCCCCTTCCCAGCATGCCCATACTTCCTTCCTTTTGACTCTGCTTCCCTGTGGGGTAGTGTGCCTGTGATGACAGGATGGCTGACAGTGTTGTCCTGGCGTTTGTTTGGCTACAAGTCCCAAGAGTATCCCTGTGCTTCACACAGCATAACCCAGGGTGGTGGTTCTTTGTGGGATATTTAATTGGAGTGTGAGGCATTGCATTCTCCCAGGTGAGTTGTGTGGAGTTTGTGTTAAGGGGGTGTGTAAGAAAAGCTGCTTGTGACTATGGTCAGAGCTGTCAGTCCTCCTTCCCACCCAGCCAGATATCCCACCATGGAACGTGCTTCCATTGCAGGGAGTGCAAGTTGGCTTTCAGGATGTCAGTCAGTGGTGTCCTGCTGTTGGTTGATGCCCAGTTCCCAGCAGGGGCTTGTGCTCCCCACAGCAGTACCCAGTGTCAGCCATCTTGTCAGTTGTTTTCCACTCCCTGTGATGTGAGCATGGTTGAGAGTGGTGTTGATGGGCCAATTGTGAGGTTGACCAATATCTGTGACTACAACTCCCATCATGCTATTGCCTACACCCCCCTTCCCAGCATGCCCATACTTCCTTCCTTTTGAGTGGACTTCACTGTGTGTGAGTGTGACAGCAATGGCAAGTTGGCTGACAGTGGTGTCCTGCAGTTGGTTGGTGCCCAGTTCCCAGCAGGGGCTTGTGCTCCCCACAGCAGTACCCAGTGTCAGCCATCTTGTCAGTTGTTTTCCACTCCCTGTGATGTGAGCATGGTTCAGAGTGGTGTTGATGGGCCAATTGTGAGGGTGACCAATATCTGTGACTACAACTCCCATCATGCTATTGCCTACACCCCCTTCCCAGCATGCCCATACTTCCTTCCTTTTGAGTGGACTTCACTGTGTGTGAGTGTGACAGCAATGGCAAGATGGCTGACAGTGGTGTCCTGCTGTTGGTTGGTGCCCAGTTCCCAGCAGGGGCTTGTGCTCCCCACAGCAGTACCCAGTGTCAGCCATCTTGTCAGTTGTTTTCCACTCCCTGTGATGTGAGCATGGTTCAGAGTGGTGTTGATGGGCCAATTGTGAGGGTGACCAATATCTGTGACTACAACTCCCATCATGCTATTGCCTACACCCCCCTTCCCAGCATGCCCATACTTCCTTCCTTTTGAGTGGACTTCACTGTGTGTGAGTGTGACAGCAATGGCAAGATGGCTGACAGTGGTGTCCTGCTGTTGGTCGCTGCACAGTTCCCAGCAGGGGCTTGTGCTCCCCACAGCAGTACCCAGTGTCAGCCATCTTGTCAGTTGTTTTCCACTCCCTGTGATGTGAGCATGGTTCAGAGTGGTGTTGATGGGCCAATTGTGAGGGTGACCAATATCTGTGACTACATCTCCCATCATGCTATTGCCTACACCCCCCTTCCCAGCATGCCCATACTTCCTTCCTTTTGAGTGGACTTCACTGTGTGTGAGTGTGACAGCAATGGCAAGATGGCTGACAGTGGTGTCCTGCTGTTGGTTGGTGCACAGTTCCCAGCAGGGCCTTGTGCTCCCCACAGCTGAGGCCAGTGTCATACATCTTTGAAGTGGCTTTTCACTGCCTGCGAGGTGTGCATGCTTCAGTGTGAGCTTGCAGGGCCATGTGGGTGGGGGATGTTGAGCTGTGACTACCACTCCCATCATGCTATTGCCTACACCCCCCTTCCCAGCATGCCCATACTTCCTTCCTTTTGACTCTGCTTCCCTGTGGGGTAGTGTGCCTGTGCTGACAGGATGGCTGACAGTGTTGTCCTGGCGTTTGTTTGGCTACAAGTCCCAAGAGTGTCCCTGTGCTTCACACAGCATAACCCAGGGTGGTGGTTCTTTGTGGGATATTTAATTGGAGTGTGAGGCATTGTATTCTCCCAGGTGAGTTGTGTGGAGTTTCTGTTAAGGGGGTGTGTGAGAAACGCTGCTTGTAACTATGGTCAGAGCTGTCAGTCCTCCTTCCCACTCAGCCAGATATCCCACCATGGAACGTGCTTCCATTGCAGGGAGTGCAAGTTGGCTTTCAGGATGTCAGTCAGTGCTGTCCTGCTGTTGGTTGGTGCCCAGTTTCCAGCAGGGCCTTGTGCTCCCCACAGCAGTACCCAGTGTCAGCCATCTTGTCAGTTGTTTTCCACTCCCTGTGATGTGAGCATGGTTGAGAGTGGTGTTGATGGGCCAATTGTGAGGGTGACCAATATCTGTGACTACAACTCCCATCATGCTATTGGCTACACTGACTTCACCAGCATACACAGAATTCCTTCCTTTCAGTGAGCTTCCCTCTGAGGTGGTGTTCTAGTGGTGGCAAAATGTCTAACTGTGTTTGTTGGTTATATTTGTGCCACTGCCTTGCTGTATTTGTAGTTAGGTTTGTACATATCATGACACAGTTACATATCACTATGAGATGGCATGTATTGTGTTTATCTGACTGACAGACAAATCTTGGGGTGATTATCTTTTGGTTGCTGTGGATTTGCTAAGGGTGCATGGTTTGACTATCCCCTTGACAGTGATGTGTGTGTATTGTCACACAATATTGGGTATATTAGTTGTGTACTCACCAGGCTCTGGGATGTTTGATAGTCCATATACGCTCACTGGTGGTAGGATGGCCCGCACCTTCTCCTCCCAGGGCCTGAGGTATAGTGGTTTGGCAGGAGGGCCACTGCCGGTGCGCTGACTCAAGATGTAATCCTTCTTTAGTAGGTCCCTGACCCTCCTGCGCACATCATACCACCTGTTCTGGATGTCTTCCTTTGTGGGCAAACATGGTGATTGTGCGTTGACCCTGTCGACGATCCTCTCCCACATCTTGGTTTTCTGCGACATGGGGGTCTGTTGGACCAATGTACCAAACAACTGTGGCTCTACCCTGAGGATCTCATCTACCAGGACTTCCAATTCACTGTCTAGGAACTTTGGATTCTTCTTTGGGGGCATGGTGATGGGTGGTGGTGGTGATTGATGTGTGTGTGTGTGCAAGTGAGGGTGTGTGAGTGTAGGTTTTGCTGGGTGTATGTGAGGGTGCTATTTGTTGAGGTGCTAATGGTGTGTGGCTTGTGTGATGGATGAGCTGTGAGTGTGTCTGTGGTTGCTGTCTGATGGTGTTCTGTGCTGGCAGGTCAGTTGAATTTGCAAAGGATCATGGTAGGGATTTGTGGCCTTTATATGGGTGGAGTTGGGGGTGTGTCCTTGTTCCATGTTTTTTTCCCTGTATTTATTGACTTTGTCATTGCTTGTTTGGCCCTTTTTTTTGTATTTTTTCCTTTGTATTTTTTGTGCATGTAGGAGACGTTCTTCTGACCGAGTAGGACGCTGCAGTTGTCTCGTGCGAGCTTCTCCGAGTCGTTCACGCTGTGTTTCTGCTAGGTTGATTGTGCGGCGTACGCGTCGGTCGCCGAGTATTGGCTTCCTTCGGCTGGCTTTTGTATGTGTGTCGGTCGTACGGCTTGAGCTCCGTGCGACTCGGTCTGGTTTTCCACGCATTACATCGTACTGCGCGGGTCGGAGTTCGCGGGTACGTTTCGTTCGGGTTCATTCCTGGTGCGTGTCGGTCGGTTCGATTCACGTGGTTTCCCGGCCGGATAGCTGGTTTCCGTGCGGTTCGGTCATTCGGCTTGTGTTCCGTACGAGTCGTCGTGATTCACATGCATTTCATCGTACTACCCAGGTCGGGCAACGCCGGTACGTGTCGGTCGGACTATATTCCCATACCGAGTCGGTCGGTATGTTTTCCGGCCCGAATCGGAATCGGCCCCTTAGTGTTACAAATTCTCTTAGTGCGAGAGAAGCAGGTTCATATTCAGCCACGGACCGTGCAGGTAAGAGCGGTGGTGCGGTGTGGCCGGGTGGGGGGATTTCAACATACGACCACGAGGGAAAATGAACTATTTATTTAAATTTCCCTTGAGGTCGTCTGTCGAATGCCCCCCCCAACGCGGCCCCACAAATGCTCTTACCTGTACCGGCCGCGGCTGTTCATATTCATATTTGTCAGTGAAAAAATGAGATGTGTTGAGAACGTGAAGCATTATTGGTTCTATTGTGCAAAGCTCTGTATTAAACAGTCATAGAAACAGTTTATATTTCTGCTAACAGGTCTCTGGGTCCACAACCAAAAGTTGTAAAAGGGAAAGAGGCAGAAAGAACGAGCAAAAGTGGTTAGTTATTCAATGTCTGCATATGTGTTGGGGATTCCCTTCTTGCCTTGCCTTTAAACTTAAAATATCAACAGTGAAGAACGCTTTAATTCACAAATGTTTTAGTGATTGCCCTTTTTCAATACTACAGTATTCACTGTAACATTAACACAAAAAAATCTTGCATACGTTTCAATGCAATCCATCACTTTCATTAATGTTCACTTCTAGTAAACTAGCATTACTCTTCTCATTTCCTGGTTACCTTCTTCCAACAGTTCTTTTACGCTCAGTAGGTCCTGACCTGCTCCTCAGCGATACATTCAGTATATTATATTGCATACCATGACCAGCAACATCAAATAAATTAAACTCTTTGGGACGTCTCCCAGGGGGTCACAATGTATAATTACTGGAATGTCCAAGCAGCAAGGTTTGTTTAGGTAAAACTATAAGAAAATGAAAAGCGCAATTTTCTGCGCATAACAAAACAATTGGGACAATAGTGAATCTCCTGTGCAAGACACTTTCAAGCTAACAAAGACATAGTTTATGGTTTTGGAGATTATTCCTAAACATACAAGGAGAGGAAACGGTAGTTCTACAGTGCACAATAGAACTATAGATTAATCCAATGAACAGTGTGAACTCATTAGAACTCAATGAAAAGAGGATACAATTTGCTTTTTAAGAAGGACTGTGGGATATGTAATTTCTGACAGCATTATGCCTGAGGAGTCTGTTGGAATTTGGTAACATTATTACTGCAATGAAAGCCATACATACATTCATGGAAATGTTCCTTTGTCTGTAGAAAGACCGTGAAAATGACATAAGTTCAGCAGTGCCATTTATATCCGAGGGGTTTGCTACATCCAGTTGGTGCTGGTGTACCTCTCTAGCATTGAAGAGGTGCTCTCTGGTATCATGACAGCATGAACATATGTTTATTAGGTTGCAACCCCATTGGTGAGTTTTTTACAAAGACAAAACAATTGCACAGGAATAGCATCAATTAAAAATAGTGAATTGTAGGTGTCCCCCTGTCTCATGGAAATGGACGTTTACACATAAAGTCAGTCAGTACAGAAAGTCACTGGTGTCCTCCAGCACATCAGCGAAAGTTTCAAAGTGGCAAGACCATCTATGTAGAATATTATAAAGAAGATACTAATTTATACTTACATATTTGGGCCAAAAGGTCCTGGCACAGAAATTGATAAAATGGTACTCGATATGCATGGGTAAAGACTGAAAAAAAGGTCTGAATATCAACAGTAGACAATGAAATGGATGGTCCTGAATTGATTTCACTTTCCATGTGACTATGTAATTTTCACAAGTAGCACAATCAATCAGTAAAAATTAACACAAGTAAAATATACAAAGCTAACATATCTCTTATATTTATTTATTATAATACAATAACTTTCTGTACAGTACATGTACTGATAAAATTATCTACTGAAAAGTATACAAATATACTAATGATGAGACAAGACATCTGCGATCCATTTTTATTCAGGGTTCAATCCAGCCTTTGTGGATCATTAATAAATTTGATGTTCCAGATTAGAAGCTCGTCTCGTGGATTTACCTGAGCTTTTTATATGTGAGGTGCAGACATATTATACTGTAGATCAAGATCTTGTGGAGCGCAAAGCAAAGTATATCGCCTAGACTGCAAAACATCTTTAAGTGCTGTGATGTAGTGATCTATGTCCCTTACAATGCTTTCCAGGCCACCACATGCATGCACATCAAACTAATATGGAGAGACAACGTACGTCCAAATCGGAGGTTGCTGAGCGTATTCACCCAAATCATCTTTTTGGCTTAGGGCACATTAAAGGTGACAGGAGAGAAATAAAGTGCAAATAATAGTGTATTAATTTCATGATGACAAATTAAATATATTTTACAAAGACGATATATTATTGAGCATTCAATACAAAGGTATACAGTATTATTTTCTTTGTTGTTCTCCTCGAGACTTTGAGGTTGGCCTTGTGGTCAGTCACTCAGTTGGCAAAGTAAAGCAGACCCCTTGGATATCCAATAGTCATTAGGCCTGTCCGAGGGTAACATAACTGTCACAACAAAGTTTGTAGAATGACCTGGCAAGACAAAAAAGTGGGGGAGGCTGTTATTTTTCTGTATGCCTTGTATATTGTCATGAGGTCCTAAAGAAAACGAGTTATGGTATAGTATTTTTTCTGTACAAGTTGACATTTTTCAGAAAAATTTCACTCTAATTGAGAAGTCAGTTCCATTTAATATAGTATTTTTATTGCCCAAGAAATTAGAAAATAAGTAAATTGCATCTTTCAAGGCATGTAGATTTTGGGCTTAATTAAGGAAGGCCTCAAATTGAGTTTACGTTTTGGTCAAGATTACATTCCAGCGCGACATGCACAAATCTGGATAAGGACAAATGAATTGAAGGGGCTGGGTCAAGGCAGTGCCATTTATTTCCTCATAGTGTTACAGTCACTTGGCTTATAGCAACACTAGAGCTACGCCATGGAACTAAGTGGTGGTATACAGCATCTGATAGCGTGTAAATATGCTTTGGGATCCAAGCCTAGCCATAGGGTGTTTAAAGAACAAGTTACTTACCTTCGGTAAAGCATTATCTGGTAGAGACTCTATCTATTTGCAGATTCCAGCGTCGGATTGGTAACGGGGGCACTCGGGCAATGCCCGAGGGGCCGGGTCCGAGTTCCAGCTGTGGGCTGCGTTTTTGAGCAGTCTGGGTGGGGGCGATTTGGGCGGTGTCTCTGTTGTTCAAATACCGCCAGCGGCCCAATGGGTGTCTGAGTGGCTTTTCTCGAGGGAGATGGGCGCTCATTACCTCCCGTTTAGCAACAGGCAGAGGTGTCACTTCCTTTCTCTCGCTGGGCCGGCCCATTATTTAATGTGTGCATAATGAGCGGGGCAGGCAGAAGTGGCCTCAGTTATTTTCGGGTGTGTTTCACCAGTGTAAACTAATGCGTGCATTCCTCCCCCCCCTTTTTTATATAAAATTACGCTGAAGCAGTGATTTGAGGAACGGCATTATGCAAATGTGGACCAATTTTTTTTTTGCGTGCCCGGGCCGATTTTTAATCCCAATCCAACCCTGGCAGATTCCTTACCTTTGAATTTCCCAGGCGTCAGGCTGGATATGGAAACTTTTGCTGAGCAATACCCTTTGCGCACGACGTCAAGTGGCTCCATTTGGCTCCGCGTGACGTCGTCGGCAGCGTCGGTTATGACGTCAAGGTGCCTATATAGGCGCCACCCAGGCGCGCGGACGTCAGTACTTTTCGTTTTTTCCACGCCAGAAGCGCAGAGCCACAAAGTAACTGACGTAGTCGTGTGCAAAACTAGGGCCCTGAAAGGGAGAAAAAACAACCCTAGTCCTACTACATCAGTCCGCAAAGCGGGGAGGCATGGGTGGGGCTGTAAGGAATCTGCAGCTAGATAGAGTCTCTACCAGATAATGCGTTACCGAAGGTAAGTAACTTGTTCATCTGATAGAGACTTCTAACTGCAGGTTCCTACCTTTGAATCAGATACCCAAGCCATACCATCCCGGCAGTGGGTTGCGGACTCATGGACTCGACTAAAAAGTCTTGCAGGACTGAGCGGGCAAAGTGCCCGTCCCTGCGCACTTGACCATCAAGGCAATAATGTTTTGCGAACATGTAAAATGACGCTCACGTCACTGCCTCACAGATGTCTTGGACTGGGACACCCCAAGCCAAGGCCGTAGTCGTAGCCTTTCCCTGGTGCAGTGGGCCCTTAAACCCTCAGGGGGCTGCTTCTTCACCAAGGTGTAACAGATTATAATGCAGAGAACGACCCAGCGGGAGATGGTCCTTTTCTGCACTGCCCTTCCCTTCTTTGCTCCCACATACCCCACAAATAGTTGGTCATCCACCCGGAACTCTTTTGTGTGGTCACGGTAGAACGACAACGCTCTTTTTGGGTCCAGGCGGTGGAGATGCTCCTCTTCCTTAGAAGGATGAGGGGGAGCAAAAAAGATGGGCAGCGTGGTAGATTGACCCAGATGGAATGGGGTCACCACCTTAAAAGTCATCATGTACGGGGGCCTACATAATAACCCCTAAAACTCACTCACCCTCCAGGCAGATGTTATTGCCACCAGAAAGGCTGTCTTGATGGTAAGAAGCCTGAGGGGAAAGTTGTGCAAAGGCAAAGGAGGAGGACGCATAAGAAAAGCGGGGACCAAATTAAGGTCCCACTGTGGCTTAACAAAGGGCGTCGGTGAAAACAAGTGACCCAGCTCCTTCAAGAACCTATTTACAATTGGAGATTTAAACAAAGAGGGTTGGTCCGGCAGCTGCAAAAAAGAGGATAAAGCAGAAAGATAACCCTTAAGAGTACCCAAAGCAGAGCTCTGCTGGGCAAGGGTAAGAATAAAAAGAAGAACAGTAGAAAGAGAAGCAGAAAGAGGGTCAATATACCTTTCTGTATCTCATGATACAAACTTTTGCCAATGGCAGGCGTATACCGTCTTAGTGGAGGGCCGCCGGGTCGCCAAATTAACATTGCATACTTCAGGAGGAAGGTCAAAAGCTATCAACTGCCGCCGCTCAATCTCTATGCATGGAGGCAGAGAGATGACAGGTTTGAGTGGAGAACCCTCCCCTGCTGCTGTGACAGAAGATCCTCCCGAAGTGGCAGCCTGATCGGAGGATCGATGCTCATTTTCAGAAGCTCTGGATAGCAGACTCTCCTTGCCTAGTTAGGAGCCACAAGAATTACTTGGGCACGGTCATTCTTGATCTTCTTCAGAACTCTGGGCAGAAGTGGCATGGGCGGAAAGGAGTACAACAGGCCTGAACTCCACTTGTGACAAAAAGCAATGCTGAGCGATAGTCGCCTTGGAAACTCCAGCGTGCAAAACTGCTGACATTGCGCATTCTCTTTGGAGGTGAACAGATCTAACCAAGGTTCTCCCCACTGCTAAAAGATACCTTGCGCCACCTTTGACTGGAGATGCCATTTGTGATTAACTAGGCATCGACACCCGAGTTCGTCTGCCCTGGTGTTCAGAGAACCTGCCAGGTGTTGAACCACCAGGGTTATGCCCTGCTGTTCCAGCCGAATCACTGACAAAATATCGACCTAAAAAATATCGAGGTACAAAAATATTGTGACAAAAATATCGAAGTCAAGAATATCGACATCCTTCCTACATCAGGGTAAGTACAAAAATATCGAAAATTAAATATCGATGTCAAAAATATCGTTGTAAAAAATATCGTTTTTTAAAAATGTTAAAAAAATAATCTAAAATAAAGTAAATAATACATATAATTAAAAGAAACAGTTCAAATTATTTAAAAATGTTTAAAAATAAAAACTGATACATATAATGTTAAAATAAATTAAACATATACATATAAAATATAACATATATACTTACTTAATAATATCAATATTTTTAATTTTTGTAAAATAAATTATACACAACATTAAGTAAAACAATACAGAAAAATATTGGATAGCGGAGGGAAAAAAATTACAATTCCCACTCCAAATAGTGCAACAGTAGGGAAAGTGTTGGATAGCGTAGGGCTAAAAATTACTATTCCCACTCCAGAGAGTGCAACAGTAGGGAAAGTGTTGGATAGCGAAAGGATTAAAATTACTATTCCCACTCCAGTGAGTGCAACAGTAGGGAAAGTGTTGGATAGCGTAAGGGTAAAAACTACTATTCCCACTCCAGTGAGTGCAACAGTAGGGAGAGTGTTGGATAGCGTAGGGGTAAAAATTACTATTCCCACTCCAGAGAGTGCAACAGTAGGGAAAGTGTTGGATAGCGAAAGGGTTAAAATTACTATTCCCACTCCAGTAATTGCAACAGTAGGGAAAGTGTTGGATAGCGTAGGGGTAAAAATTACTATTCCCACTCCAGTGAGTCCAACAGTAGGGAAAGTGTTGGAGAGCGTAGAGGTAAAATTTCTATTCCCACTCCAGAGAGTGCAACAGTAGGGAAAGTGTTGGATAGAGTAGGGGTAAAAATTACTATTCCAACTCCAGAGAGTGCAACAGTAGGGGAAAATGTTGGATAGCGTAGGGGTAAAATTACTATTCCCACTCCAGAGAGTGCAACAGTAGGGAAAGTGTTGGATAGCGTAGGGTAAAATTACTATTACAACTCCAGAGAGTGCAACAGTAGGGAAAGTGTTGGATAGCGTAGGGGTAAAAATTACTATTCCAACTCCAGAGAGTGCAACAGTAGGGAAAGTGTTGGATAGCGTAGGGGTAAAAATTACTATTCCCACTCCAGAGAGTGCAACAGTAGGGAAAGTGTTGGATAGCGTAGGGGTTAAAAATAACATACTTATCAATTAAATAATTATTTTCATTAAATAATGATTTATTAATAAATTAACAATAAATTATTTATAAATACCAATAAATGAAAATTAATAATTACTTTAATAACATTACATTTCTTCCCACCCTATTCCCCAATAAACACAAAACCCACTCCACATAAAATTTAACACAATTAATATAATTATCAATTAATCAATTAATAAAATTAATTAACAAGTCATAATTAATTAATAAAATAATTAACAATACTAATAACTAATAATTAATAAAAATTAATTACCAATTAATAATTAATTAACAATAAATTAATTATCAATACCAATAAATATTAATAAATAATTACCTAGGGGCCCATTACGATGGCGGGCGGAAGCACAACCGCCGTGCTGGCGGATGCAAAACCACCAGTTACCGCCGGCACGCAGCAGTCCACACGCCCGCCCAATTACGATGCGAAAAGCAGGCCAAACACCGCCGGCAAGCCAGCAACACCGTCCGCCATCAAAGTGCGCCCGCACACGTAGCGGCGCAGCCCAACTGACACACACCGTCCGACGAAACACGTCCCGCCCGGCGCATAAATTACGATGCCGCAAACAAACGGCTCCCACGGCTAAGAGACACCGCACGTGAAAGAGAGGCGGAAACACGGACGCAGAGCACGGACAACGAAGAAGCGGCACCCCGGGCATGAATCCAGCACTGCAGGCCCTTCCCATGCTTCTGCTGATGCACCACCAAGGACGCAACGCACCGCGGAGACGCAGGTAGGCACACACACAACAAGTGCACGCAAACAGCGCACACAGTGCAAGGGCGGAAAAAGCGGACAACCCCCCACCAGCGCGTGCACACTACACATCCACCATTGCATCCACATATGACACACAGGCCAAATCCTAACATCGCAGAACACATGTGTACACACCACCTGGGACTAGGAACCAACCACCCCGTCACGGCCCCAAAGCGCCGATGACGCCGCCACACATGCGCACAACGCAGAGGCCAACCGCAGCGCCATGCATGCGTCGCACACAGACACAGGGACACAACCAAGCAGCACACACACCAGCCCCACCCCGAACGCACATGACACGTGACAGGCCGGCCACAGACATGTCCCCAATGCCCAAGTCACGGACAACACCCAACGCCACACAACCGACGCACACATGTCAGTGAAGTCACGCAACAGCAGGACACACCCCAGTGTAACAAACATGGCGAAGCACACAGCGGCAGCAACACCAACTAGGAGAAGCAGGGCTCCTTCGGGAAGAGGAACGCCAGTACCACACTGAAAAACCCATACCACCCTGCACATATGAACAAGACACATGAAACGGAACACCAAAGAGCCCGGGGACCGACAACAGGTGGCCCAAGAATTACATCCACACACAAGGCCCAACGCAGAGCGGAAAGGCAGCCTGCCGCCCACACAAGGGAGAGCAGACAGCACTGAATGACCTTCCATTCCAACACCGAAACCACAGCCCTACGACAGAAGCCGGTGAATACAGCCATTGTCCAAGAATAGACCAACACAGGCATGCCGAGGAGACCGACCACAGGGCAGATAGCGCATATCACAGAAGCACACAACGGACGGGGAAGAAAGAAGAAAACACTCCCCCATGTCGGCCACATGCAAGTTAATTGGAAGGAGTCACACAGCACCGACCTTGAACTGTCTGAGAAGCATGTGGGAAGAGGGCCCGTGTCCTCCAAACAAGCCAACAGAACACAAGTCCTGTCTCCCCACGACTACACAGAGCTCACAGCAACCCCGGAGCGTGCACATTGCAGACTGCACACACAGCCGGAGCACGCCACCTCTACGAACCGCTGCGAAATGGCAACCGCAACACACCTACCCAACTACGCCGAAGAGCTCAAGCTGTACCAAACCAACACGATACATACATTGGGATGCGATCTCCTGTCCCTGCTGAACGTAAGTTACCGACTGACTTACCGCATCACATTGTTCAGCTGCGTCATGCCCGTCTTCTACTGTCGGAGGTGTCCCTACCAGCATCCCGTCGAGATATGCCTCTCCAACCCGGCATGTCTGAAGGCGGACCTGCTACCACTACTCCTCCCTCTGGACGCACACGACAGGGCCTGCTCTGCCTATGGGGGCATGGCGTATGTGGCCAACATCGCACGCGCACTGAAATGGAACCACTGTGCCTCCACACGACGGATCATCGAGAACAGCTACATCGAATGTCACCCAGCATGCCCCATCATGGTCCTCCAAGGGACAACCTACGAACAACACCTTGACAGCCACCATCCGCTTCATTGGCTGGCAAACATGTACACCACCAATGACATGGAAGCCCTGCTGGACGGCATCGCATACCTGACAACCTGTAAATACGTCGGACCACAACGCAGGTTCCCCGAGTGACCTATGAAGTCCAACCCCGCACCCATGCTCAGCTTCCGCACGGACTGGCCAGTCACCACCACAACAGCCATACCAAACGACCGGCAACTGTAACCACACCATCAACGACATCGCCATGACATCGGATATGACCGGGACATGCACACTGTTCCCCATCACATCCAGGAACACCGCATGCATCGTGGGAGGCAGTGGCATGGGCTCTGTGCATCGCACCCACATGGACGGAACTGCACGAACAACCAGGACACGACATGGATCCAGCGCACATGGACACACACACCGCCCAGTGGACATGAATAGGTCGCCTGGAGTCTGTGGGTGCTGCACCCCTCCCACCCCCGCCCCGGGAATCCCATACCAGGACCTTTGCATGGACGACAAGTGCATACAACAACAACACGACCCCAGTGACTGTGACATGTCCAGTAACCACCACAGTGCAACAACAAGTGGCACGCCGCTGCATGCACGCAAGCACATGCCCTGATGTCATCTCACATGCACGCGTGCATGAGGAACAACCGCAGCAAACCTGTCACATGGAACTGAGATGGACTGTGCCCATGATGCCGAGCGGTCTGGTAGGCTACATGTATACCGTCTGTGTCAAAGTCCGCAGCTCCGCAGCTATACGTAAATGTACATTAGCACAGCCTTGGCCAAGCAGATGTAACCCCACACCCTATCCCATTTGTAATCATGCTCAGTATATCCTCAACATGTATTCCGCTGCCAGTAGTGTCCACTATACTGCATCACAGAGGACAGAAGACTCAATATAATGTCTGAAACCAAAACTGTCTCCGCTGACTCATTTCACAAGTACGAATGAGAGAGGATGAGAGTATGTGAAGTACACGGCAGTCGTGACATGACCATGTAGTCCACTGGTATTGGATGTCAACGCAAATGAGTAGCACTACTGTGGAAGACACACATGTGTCGTGTGAAGTCGTATGGACGCAGTGCTCAGGTGGGTGGGTGCGACGGGTAGATGCGCACATGCCAAGTTGGAGCACGCCGTGTTGGGAGGGGTCATGAACAGTACACCACCGCTTCCCTGGGCATTGTGAGAGGACACCTGTCGGGGGAGTGAACACGTGTGTGCACAGCAGCCGGGCACACGTACAAGGCGGTACCAGGCGCACCTCAGCCCACCCTCTGTGGACAAGCTGGATCCTGTTGTGCGCCCGCCATGCCCCTTGACAAGGCACACACAGCCCCAGTCGACCAGGTGTAACCCCAACATAGTCAATCCGCACAGGCGATACAGGGCACGGGATGGCAGTGGAGCATGGTGTGTGACAGGTCTCCTCGCGCTCCTCCTGGTCATATCACGCAGGCAATAGAACCTCAACGTCTAGCATGGCACAAGTCAGATGGAAGTGTAGGGGGACGCACCACAGCACGAGCAGCACTGACGTCACGGGAGGTGGCTCGCACCATCCCATCCATTGCCCATCATACCAACCACGACACATGCCATTGCGACTAAGTGCAAGCGCGTGCGCCACCACCCCCGAGCCCTCCCCAGAGAGGCCAAAGAGTGAATGTGTGGGCCATCAGCCACAGACGGACGCGGCCTGGCCGCAAGGGCAGCCACAGCCACTGGGTGTCGCAGGTGGCGGATCCGGAAGGCGAAGACTGTGATGCATAGTCCATGCAGGCCGGGTCTCCATTTGGGGCACCACGCAGGTGGACGGCGTCCCGCCACACATCATACCCTGAGACAGCCCACTCGTGCAACTGGACCCACACATACACTCCTTGCCCTCTCTGGTGCGAGCTTGGGGCTGCCTGTGCAAGCGCTAGCCTCGCAGGTGAGCATGCATATTGGGGGGCGAGGGGAGGACATGAGGGCTGGGGCGAAGATGACTGTATCACTGTCAGTTAGTACAAGGGATGACCCAGATGTGGAAAGGAAGAGACGTGTCCCGTGTGTACTGCAACTAGTCGCCAATCCAACTACCCCCCATGTCCGGAATGTAAGCCCGCACCTAGGCCCGCCCATCCGCCACATCGAACATACCACCAGCACGACAACCTTCCCATTCGAAACACTGACTGGGGGTGGCGACCAGTGAACAATCATGTGTAGCCTACCCACGCGTACATGTGGGCCCTCCATGATCCATGTCACCTGCGGCAAAGACATGACATGCGCAATGAGGGAAGTGAGGAGAGCTGTCCGCCCCACGCGCAGAAGGTGCATCAGCTCCACAGACCCAGCAGCGAGTCCAGCAGGGGTCACATGTGCAGGGGCAGCTGTGCCTGGTGTGAAGGCACATGCATATAGACAGCACATCGACCAATGTGTAGTCTGCTCACATCCACAGTCCATCATCATGCGGACATAGGAATTGAACACAGGGCAACACATCTTAGTTGGTGCACCCACCGTGACCAACAATGCGCAATCATCGACGTACCCGCCCTGTGCATGGCCCCCCACCCAACGGAGGCACATCCAGTGCCACCATCCCACACACACAAGCCTTCCACGGAACATGCTGTGTCCAATGGTCAGTACAGAGTCAGCGCCCATCTGGTGGATCCTGAACAGGAGACACATGCACACACATGCCAGCTCCCACTATGTACGTCTGCCACCTGGCACGTGCAATGTAACCACTCACCTGTGACGTGTGACTGCAAGCACACAGCCGTCTTGGCATGGGGCTGTCAATGTGGACACCAGTCAATGTTTCGGGAGCTGTGATCCGTACAGTGCTGTACATAGGGTGCAGTGCTGACACCTACTACTGTCTCATATCCCCTCGTGCCACAGGTCCCACTTGTATTGGCCGCTCAGCCCGTGCCCACATCGTCGTCGTCGTGTGCCATACTCATCCAGCCTCGGAAGCAGTTCCATGCTCAGCAGACACTCATGTTGCCGTGGCGTTGCCGCTTGACGAATATGCAGTCAGTCCCCATCAGCACGCCCGCAAGTCATTGGGGCCTAGATCCCCATGTGCATGCACATGGCAGTGGTATGTCTCACTTGCCATTGCCATTGTTGGGAGACCTGTGTAAGTGTATTGTGGCCGTGCCGTCCCAGCTTGACAGCTGGGCTGTGGCTCATGTGCTTGCTCAGTCATGTCAGTGATGTGTATGCGAAATTGCTATGTGCCGTGTTGCTTTGACATGTGTCCTCTGCCATTTACCCCAGGCGGAGACCGAACATTGACCGCCCATACCAATTGCTGGCGGACATGGACGATACAGAGGTAATCAGGAAGTTTCGGCTGGACAGGCCAACTCTGCATCGACTGTGTGCCATGTTAGAGCCCCATCTCCGTCCCCGCAGGGTGTATCCGACTGCTGTCACCCCCACGGCTAAGGTGATGGCCGCCATGCATTTCTTCGCCACTGGGTCATTCCAGCACACAGTGGGCAGTGGAGGAGGGATGTCCCAGCCCATGTTCAGCAAGGTGCTGAGGGATGTACTGGCAGCCATGATGCTGTACCGAAACAGGTACATCAGATTCCCCAGGGCTCGTGAATTGGCGGCAGTGAAGGGTGCATTCTATGCCCTTGGCAGAATCCCACACGTCGTGGGAGCCATTGACTGCACACATGTTGGCCTTGTTCCACCACAGGCCACTGAGCACCTGTACCGCAACAGGAAGCACACGCACTCCCTGAATGTGCAAGTGGTGTGCCTTGCGGACATGGTGATCACCCACGTGTGTGCCAAGTTTCCAGGCTCGGCACATGACGCACACATAATGCGCAACAGCATCTTGCCACGACTGATGGCCAATCTGCAACAGGATCGTGGCTGTATTGTCGGTGAGTATGTGGAGTGGTGTAGCGTGCTGGTTGTGCGATGCTGTCCCCTGTCCAGTTGGAATAGCAACGGTTCTCTGTGTCCCTCACACCCAGGTGACTCTGCGTATCCGAATGGGGCATGGCTGCTCAGTCCATTGAGGAATCCTCGCACCCCAGCAGACGATCGATACAATGAGGCACATGGGAGGACCAGACGTGTGGTCGAGCGTACCTTTGGCCTCCTCAAGTCCAGGTTCAGGTGCCTGGACCGCACCGGGGTGCACTGGCGTACTCCCCACAGAAGGTGTGCCAGATAGTGGTGGCGTGCTGCATGCTGCACAATCTGGCCATTCGGAAGCAGATCCCCCTCATTGTGGATGACGGAGATCAACCAGGGCCCCAGCCCGCAGACCAGGACAGCTCGAGTGAGGTGGACAGCGGAGAGGAGGAAGCTGGGAATGTGCGCCAGCAGCTCATCGCCCGCTACTTCACTTGACGGTGAGTGTCCATGTACGACGGATGATGTGTCTGTATCTGTGCAGGTGTGTGTGTGCTGTGTCAGGGTGGCCGTATGTTCACTGCGTGCAGTGTGTCAACGCTCCATGGCCAGGGTAGTATGCCACTGTTGGTGACTGTGGCATTGTGCCCTATTGCTCTGTGCGATGTGTGTACATTGCTTGTAGTTGTTGACATGTACTGTGTGATGGGTGTGTGACACACTCATTGAATGTGCTCCTGTTCTGTCTCCCACCCCTAGGTCCCTACAGGCTCCTCCGGATTCCATTGCCATGCCACGCATCAGGTGCCCTTCCGCCCAAGGTGGCCGATGTATTCCGTACAAATAAAACACAGGGCACAAACAGCAGTTAGTGAAAAAGGTGCATTTATTACAAACTGTGACATGTGATTGTGTGTAAGGTGATGACAAAAGTGGTGCGTGCAGTGACAATGAGCTGTCGGTCATGGCTGCGTGATGATCAGGGTGTACCCACTGGTTCTATGTCCATAGTCCAACACACACATGCCATCCAGCTGGCTGTGTGGAGTGGGATCGTAGAGCAAGTCAATGCAGTGGCTGGTCAAGGAAGGCTGGCGGAAGGCTGGCTGGCTGCCTCACTTGCGACTGGAGCGTGCGAAGTCCTCCCGGGAGATCTGTTTCCTCTTCGGACGGCCCCTTCCACGTTTGGGAGGGGGTGTGTGGTGGCGACCTGCTGGTGGTGGGTGAGGTGTGCTCACTGGCTGTGGACGCAGGGGAAGTGGACACTGCTGCCCGACCCTGCGCCCTAGCAGGTGGTGGCGGAGGTGGTGTTGCTGGCCTTGCCTGTGACCCCACCGCCACCACCAGCTGGCCCATGAGGTCCACGAGTTGGTCCATACGGGACACGAATTGGCCCATATGGGCGTCCATGGACCTCAGCACCCCCAGCACCTCCCGCGTGTCAGTAGCAGACCTGGCCCATTGTCCTTGGGCCTCTTCATAGGCCCCAAGGACTCTGGCCATTTGAGGCAGGGCATGGCTCCCAGGGGAGGCTGGCGTTTCCCTGACCCTGCTCCTCCTACCAGTCCTGCTGCCACCGGCCTGCCCACTAGCCACATTGCACACCACGGTCCTCGCTGTGGCTCCCAGGGTGGATCCAGTCGGCCGGGCCACCACCTGCGCTGGGGCTGGTGCCAGCGAAGACGTGGTGGTGGTGGAGGCGGTGGTGGTCGGTGCGGCGATAGTGGCGGTTGCGGCAGTGGTAGTGGCCGCAATGACCGTGGGTGTGGCCGCAACGACAGTGGCAGCAGGGGACTGGGACTGTTCAGCATCCCTGGATGATGGGTTGGTGGGTAGGAGGGGTCCTGGGGAGCGGCTGGGCCCTGCCACGCCAGATGGGCCAGCTTGGTGGTCCGTGTCCGAAGAGGAGGACAGATCCTCCAGATCCGTGTGTCCTCGTTGCGGGCTTGTGGGCTGGCTGTGCTGGCTGCTGTCTCCATCCCCAGCATCCGGCAGTTCGTCACCTGTGGAGAGAATGAGATTTGTTATTGTGTTGCACCTGGCGAAGTATGTATTAGTCGTCTGACATTGGCAGTTCGTGCAATCTCGTACATGGGTTTCCCGGAGGCGAGTGTGTGGCTGTGGCATCTGTAGTTGTGTGTGCTAGGCAATGGGACTGTGTGCTGTGCACATGTGGCATGGGACGGATTGGCCATGCCGATGGGTGTGTTGCTGTGCCCCTACTCATTGTGACTCTGGTGTATGCGGGCTCCTGGCCCATCCTGGGTCTGGTTTGTACTTTGCTTTTGGAGTTCATATGGAACGCTTAGGAACGCATATGGCAACATGGGGGCCATGCCCCAGATTCGCATTTGGGAGGGGATATGCTTTTGGGGTTCAAATGGAACGCTTAGGAACGCATATGGCTACATGGGGGCCATGCCCCAGATTCGCATTTGGGAGGGGATATGCTTTTGGGGTTCAAATGGAACGCTTAGGAACGCATATGGCTACATGGGGGCCATGCCCCAGATTCGCATTTGGGAGGGGATATGCTTTTGGGGTTCAAATGGAACGCTTAGGAACGCATATGGCTACATGGGGCCATGCCCCAGATTCGCATTTGGGAGGGGATATGCTTTGGGGTTCAAATGGAACGCTTAGGAACGCATATGGCTACATGGGGGCCATGCCCCAGATTCGCATTTGGGAGGGGATATGCTTTTGGGGTTCAAATGGAACGCTTAGGAACGCATATGGCTACATGGGGGCCATGCCCCAGATTCGCATTTGGGAGGATATGCTTTGGGGTTCAAATGGAACGCTTAGGAACGCATATGGCTACATGGGGGCCATGCCCCAGATTCGCATTTGGGAGGGGATATGCTTTTGGGGTTCAAATGGAACGCTTAGGAATGCATATGGCAACATGGGGGCCATGCCCCAGATTCGCATTTGGGAGGGAATATGCTTTTGGGGTTCAAATGGAACGCTTAGGAACGCATATGGCTACATGGGGGCCATGCCCCAGATTCGCATTTGGGAGGGGATATGCTTTTGGGGTTCAAATGGAACGCTTAGGAACGCATATGGCAACATGGGGGCCATGCCCCAGATTCGCATTTGGGAGGGGATATGCTTTTGGGTTTCAAATGGAACGCTTAGGAACGCATATGGCTACATGGGGGCCATGCCCCAGATTCGCATTTGGGAGGGGATATGCTTTTGGGGTACATGCTGTGAGCCATGGGTGCCGAACGTGACATGTGTTGTGGCAGCATGACAGTGCATGGTCTGAGGTGTGTGCATGCCTGACATGCCCTGCATATTTGCTGTCTGTTGTGATTACTGGACATGGCATTGGACGCATCGTTATGAGTGAGTGATAGTTGTGTGCCAGCCAACGTATTGCAGTTGTCCCATCTCCTTGGTGTGCGTGCTGCCCTGTGCCATGTGCATCACTGCAGTGCTCGGGGGGTGTGGCCCATGTTGTGTGTTGTTGCTCACAGTGTGTCGTGCGCTTAATTGACTTCTGGCACATGGTTGGTCATGGGCATGTGTCTTAGCGTGACTGCTGTATGTGTGGCAGCTGTGCGGATGACATGCCTTTCATGAGACTGGGGCTGACGGATGGGATGGATGGTATGTTGTATGTGCATGGTGTGTCTGTGAGTTTGATGGGTTCAGTGGTGTTCGTGTGCATTTATGTTGTTCCGCTCTGTTGCGTCTAGTGTTGTTTGTCTTACATAGGCGTAGTTGTGGGGTGTGGGGTTGACAGGCAGTAGGGGCTACATGGCCAGGACTTCAATGGTGTTTCGGTTGTGTGTGATGAGTTGCACAGTGGCTGCCGTGTGGGACTATATTCAGTGTGGCTTGTGCATGCAGACGTGGCTCCTTGGGTGTTGCTATGTCTGTGATGGGTCATGTGGGGTGTGAGTCTGTTGTTCATGTCCGTGTGCACATTGTTCACTTGTTCGTGACGGTGGGCGGTGCTGCGTGTTCGTCTGCTACGTGACATGTCCCATGTGTTGGTGGTGTTATGGTCCTCATGCCTCCAGTAATCCAGCCCTGTCCAGTTTCCCACCTGCAAGTTGTTCGTGCGTGCACTGTACTGGATGCCACATGGCTCTGAGCGGGGGTGCTCCATGTTGCAGGTCTGTGGGGGTGGGGGGTGTTGTGGGTCGTGGGGGTGGCTGTACACCCACTGACACCGATTGCTGTGGACCGTGATGTCTGCCTTTCGGCTGTCGTTGTGCACTGCGGTGGCTGACACGTGGCTGTGGGGTGTGGGGGATGCTCCTCCTTGCTGTGCTGTGGGACTGGGGCCTGGTGTGTGTTGTACTTGGGCTGTCCACCGTCCCACCCACTGCACTTTGTGTTCCTGCCACTTACCTGTTACTTGTCGGTTAGTGCAGCTGTGGCGGACACATGGGTGTGGTGGGTGCTCGTTGTGGCGCTTCTGGCATATTTGGGGACCTGTTGGTGGTTACGTGGCTGGCTTAGTGTACACATGTCCCCACGCATCTTACAGTTGTTCGGTTTGGGCTGTGTGTGGAAGTGTCTGTTGCATGTGTGTGTGATGTGTTGTGTATTGTGTGCTGGACATGGGGGTGTTTGTCCCTGGGAGCTGTGGCATGGTAGTTGCGCATGTGAGTACATAGCGGTGTGCTGGTATACATTAGTTTGTACTTACCAGCCTCCACTCCCCTGCTATTCCGGCGAGGATCTCCGGATGGATTACGACTCGCACCTTCTCCTCCCACGCTTTGAAGGTCTTAAAGAGCGCGGGATTCCCTCCGCCAGTGACGGCAGCCAGCTCTCTGTTTTTGCCCTCCTTCTTCTTGACCAGGCTCTTTACGTCATTCCAACGTTTGTTAATCTCGACTCTGTTTCTGGGCAGGGTCCCGACTGCATTGACCTGGTCTACGATCCGGTTCCACATTCTGTTTCTGGTGGCTAGTGGTGTGTGCTGGACCATGTTCCCATAGATTTGTGGGTACACCTTGATGATCTCGTCGACCATGACCGTCAGCTCCATGGGCGTGAACTTGGGCATCCTTTGTGGTGCCATGGTGTTTGTGGTGCTGGTGCGGTGTGTGTTGTGTAATGTGCAGGGGGTTTGTGGTGCCGGGTGTGGTGGTGGTGGTGGTGGTGGTGGTGGTGGTGGTGTTTGGTGGTGGTGGTGGTGGTGGTGGTGGTGGTAGTGATGTGTGCGTTTCTGTGGTGTGCTGCTGTCCTTGCTGTGTCACTGTGTCCTCTCCTCTCCTCTCTGGTTTGCAATGTAGCAAGGGGTTGTGGTCTGTGGGAGTGCTGCTTTTGTACTCACCTATGTGGGTGTGTCCTCATGGTCTGTTGTTTTCAGGTGTGTTGTGTCTGGGGTTCTGGCCTTTGTATTTTTTGTTTGTCCGGGGGGTGTTTTCGGGATGTGTACTGTGCTTGTGTATTTGTGCGTGCCTTGCTGTGTGGACTTGTTGGCCATGTTGTGTGCTATTGGTTTTGTGTGCGGATGGTTTCTGTGCAGGTACGTTGGCGCCATGGCTTCTGCCGTGTCGATTCTCATCGGCGTTGTTTGCGCTGGCGGGCGGTATATTTGTGGTTTTTCCGCGCTCATGGCGGTGCGATCGTAATTTCACGTGCGGTGTGTCGGCCGTGTGGGCGGGCGGTTTTGTGTTGTCGTGCGTGTTTCCGTCCGTGGCGGGCGGTTTGACTCCGACTCGGACGATGGCGGGCGGTATTTTGTGTGATTTTCCGCCGATGGCGGTTTTCGGTTTGTGTAATCATAATGGCGTGGTCGGTGTTCAGGCGGTGTGTGCGGGCGGATTTTTGCCGCTTCCATGCCTGGCGGAATTATTTACGCCGGGTATCGTAATGTGCCCCTAAATCATTATTTTCCCTACTGTTGCACTCTTTGGAGTGGGAATAGTAATTTTTACCCCTACGCTATCCAACGCTTTCCCTACTGTTGCACTCTCTGGAGTGGGAATAGTAATTTTTACCCCTACGCTATCCAACGCTTTCCCTACTGTTGCACTCACTGGAGTGGGAATAGTAATTTTTACCCTCCCGCTATCCAACGCTTTCCCTACTGTTGCACTCACTGGAGTGGGAATAGTAATTTTTACCCTCTCGCTATCCAACACTTTCCTTACTGTTGCACTCTCTAGAGTGGGAATAGTAATGTTTACCCCTACGCTATCCAACGCTTTCCCTACTGTTGCACTCTCTGGAGTGGGAATAGTAATTTTACCCCTACGCTATCCAACGCTTTCCCTACTGTTGCACTCTCTGGAGTGGGAATAGTAATTTTTACCCCTACGCTATCCAATGCCTTCCCTACTGTTGCACTTACTGAGTGGGAATAGTAATCTTTACCCTCCCGCTATCCACGCTTTCCCTACTGTTGCACTCACTGGAGTGGGAATAGTAATTTTTACCCTCCCGCTATCCAACGCTTTCCCTACTGTTGCACTCTCTGGATTGATAATAGTAAATTTTACCCTCCCGCTATCCTACGCTAAAAATATTGAATATCTTTTATTAATATTAAGTTAATATATATATATGTATTAAAAAATAAACATGTATGTTTTTTTTTATAACTTACATTAATTATTTCTTAATTTTAAGGTTATTTAAGTATTTTTAAGTATGTTTTAGTTAATTATATTTATTATTTCATTAATTTTACATTACTTTTAAGACATTTACAAAATTTGATATTTTAACAAACTAAGGGGCCTCTTCACGCCCGCCATATTAGGATAACCACACATTGCATATTTCCCGCCCGCTGCGGTGCGACGCCGACCGCCATCAAAGTGCGCCCGCCACCGCGGCGGAGTGAGCCAATCACCACACACCGCCGTGCGGAATGACGTCCCGTACGCCGAAGATATCACGATGCCGGAAACAGGGCAGCGCACCGCGACGGAGAAACCGCACAGCGAAAGACGGCGGAGACACCACAGCGGAGACAGAAAAGAAACACCTGGGACACACCGCGATGGATCCTGCCCTACACGCCTTCCCGGTGCTGTACATGATCCACCACCTGCAAGTTATCCACCGCCGCGGACGCCTCCGCAGGTACGTACAGACACAACAGTGCAAGTAACACAATACACAGCTCCAGGGTGGAAAAACATCGCATGGGAACACCACACACCCCTGTGCGGACAGGCACACAGCCATCACTGCACACACACATGTCCCACCTGTCACAAAAACATCTCGCCACATACTGCCCACCCATGTACCGCATTCATGAACAAATGTCCCGGTCACGTCACCGCCGCGGTCAGTGTGTATGAAACCATGCACACAACGCAGAGCACAGGGCCAGTGCATGCCAAGGGCACCGTACAAATTGCACAGAGCCACAACTCCATCCACAACACACCAGCTACCTCCCTGAAGGGACACAACATGTGCCTCACAAGTGCCACTCCTGCACAACAACCACACAACTACAGCCACACCATGCCCCACGTCCCAACAACTGCATATACAGCCACAGCAGGACCCTTTGCAAAGGAACACATAGCACAGAAGCCCAGGCCCCAGCCAACACACACACCACAACAACATCACACACAAGCCAAGAACACTGAGGGCAGGCACAAAATGTACACACACACAGATGAGGACCAAACACTTCACTGCACACACTACCTGACAAGTCACACACACACACACCACCCTGACACACAGCTACATACACACACCACATGCCAGCAGTAATGGAGGACAACATATAGGAAAGCCAAAGTGAGGTGCCCACAAATGGAAGGGCAGTGACACAACCATCAAGCATGTGTGATGCACATGCAAGACATCCATCACAGCACACATGGCTGACACAGTCAGTCAACACAAACCACGGTCACCCAAATGCAACAACTCCTGGAGACAGCAAGGACACCCATGTATAGGCACAGGGATGTAAGGAAGGCCCTGAACTCAAACACTGACCAGCCACACATAGGCATCCAAATACTGGACAAGACAATGTCTGCTGAACAACACACAGTGCCCAGTGACACACTACATGACGGCCAAGCACAAGTAGGATATGTCACACATACCTCCTCGCACAACAGCAACACACAATACTGCCATGTGCACAAAACACAACCACAGGGCTAAACAAGTACACATACAGGCACACCACTCCAGGGTCACACATGGCAGTAGTTGACAATGCAGGTGCACACACATCCACAGTCACAACAAAGTCACCCCCTTCACACCATACACTTCTCCACCACCCAAGTGCACACATTGGAAGTAAGCCATGGGACCTGGATAACTCATCACCACAAGATGTCCATACACCGACACTGATTGGCACACAGAAAGGAAGCTCACACAGACCCCATGACCCTGGCTTGCCTGCCTGTAAGCCTGTGCCCAAGCTCCCACCCTGTGCTGCCATTGCCCACAAACCTGACATGTGTCCACCATAGATAACATGAGCCAAGAAGGAAGATGACTACAAGATTTGATTGCCAACCACCTGCACTGCACCCATAAGTATCACAGTCATGTAGAAATGAAGTGCCTCCCACCCCTGCAAAAAAATGAAATGTGACACAACCCATTGGCAATGTCGAAGTGGCATACTGAGCCTGTGACACAGTAAACCATGCACACACAGAAACAACTTTATTCAGGAAGGACACTGACACACCTCACTGCACGACCAACTGTGTTTATTCACAATTTGCATATAGAGACAACAAATTTGGGCAACAGCAAAGCCAGTGGGCATTTCAATATGCACAGTATTTACATGAAAAGCTGCACAGGCAGGGGGCAAACAGCAGTGAACAACAAGGCCAGTGTCCAGGACACAGTGCAGGTGAGGTACATGTGAAGCTGCACAGGCAAGGGGCAAACAGCAGTGAACAACAAGGCCAGTGGCCAGAACACAGTGCAGGTGAGGTACATGAGAAGCTGCACAGGCAAGGGGCAAACAGCAGTGAACAACAAGGCCAGTGGCCAGGACACAGTGCAGGTGAGGTACATGAGAAGCTGCACAGGCAAGGGGCAAACAGCAGTGAACAACAAGGCCAGTGGCCAGGACACAGTGCAGGTGAGGTACATGAGAAGCTGCACAGGCAAGGGGCAAACAGCAGTGAACAACAAGGCCATTGGCCAGTACAATGTGCAGATGAAGTCCATTAGATCCTGCACAGGCAAGGGGCAAACAGCAGTGAACAGCAAGGCCAGTGGCCAGTCCAATGTGCAGATGAAGTCCATTAGATCCTGCACAGGCAAGGGGCAAACAGCAGTGAACAGCGAGGCCAGTGGCCAGTCCAATGTGCAGATTAAGTCCATGAGAAGCTGCACAGGCAGGGGGCACACAGCAGTGAACAGCAAGGCCAGTGGCCAGTCCAATGTGCAGAGTGAGTCCATGAGAAGCTGCACAGGCAGGGGGCAAACAGCAGTGAACCACAAGGCAAGTACAATGTGCAGAGTAGTTACATCAGAAGCTGCACAGGCAAGGGGCAAACAGCAGTGAACAACACGGCCAGTGGCCAGGACACAGTGCAGGTGAGGTACATGAGATCCTGCACAGGCAAGGGGCAAACAGCAGTGAACAGCAAGGCCAGTGGCCAGGACACAGTGCAGGTGAGGTACATGAGAAGCTGCACAGGCAAGGGGCAAACAGTAGTGAACAACAAGGCCATTGGCCAGTACAATGTGCAGATGAAGTCCATTAGATCCTGCACAGGCAAGGGGCAAACAGCAGTGAACAGCAAGGCCAGTGGCCAGTCCAATGTGCAGATTAAGTCCATGAGAAGCTGCACAGGCAGGGGGCACACAGCAGTGAACAGCAAGGCCAGTGGCCAGTCCAATGTGCAGAGTGAGTCCATGAGAAGCTGCACAGGCAGGGGGCAAACAGCAGTGAACCACAAGGCAAGTACAATGTGCAGAGTAGTTACATCAGAAGCTGCACAGGCAAGGGGCAAACAGCAGTGAACAACACGGCCAGTGGCCAGGACACAGTGCAGGTGAGGTACATGAGATCCTGCACAGGCAAGGGGCAAACAGCAGTGAACAGCAAGGCCAGTGGCCAGGACACAGTGCAGGTGAGGTACATGAGAAGCTGCACAGGCAAGGGGCAAACAGTAGTGAACAACAAGGCCATTGGCCAGTACAATGTGCAGATGAAGTCCATTAGATCCTGCACAGGCAAGGGGCAAACAGCAGTGAACAGCAAGGCCAGTGGCCAGTCCAATGTGCAGATGAAGTCCATGAGAAGCTGCACAGGCAGGGGGCACACAGCAGTGAACAGCAAGGCCAGTGGCCAGTCCAATGTGCAGGTGAGGTACATGAGAAGCTGCACAGGCAGGGGTCAAACAGCAGTGAACAGCAAGGCAAGTACAATGTGCAGAGTAGTTACATCAGAAGCTGCACAGGCAAGGGGCAAACAGCAGTGAACAACAAGGCCAGTGGCCAGGACACAGTGCAGGTGAGGTACATGAGATCCTGCACAGGCAAGGGGCAAACAGCAGTGAACAACAAGGCCAGTGGCCAGGACACAGTGCAGGTGAGGTACATGAGAAGCTGCACAGGCAAGGGGCAAACAGCAGTGAACAGCAAGGCCAGTGGCCAGGACACAGTGCAGGTGAGGTACATGAGATCCTGCACAGGCAAGGGGCAAACAGCAGTGAACAGCAAGGCCAGTGGCCAGGACACAGTGCAGGTGAGTTACATGAGAAGCTGCACAGGCAAGGGGCAAACAGCAGTGAACAACAAGGCCAGTGGCCAGGACACAGTGCAGGTGAGGTACATGAGATCCTGCACAGGCAAGGGGCAAACAGCAGTGAACAGCAAGGCCAGTGGCCAGGACACAGTGCAGGTGAGGTACATGAGATCCTGCACAGGCAAGGGGCACACAGCAGTGAACAGCAAGGCCAGTGGGCAGGACAAAGTGCAGAGTGAGTGCATGAGAAGCTGCACAGGCAGGGGCACACAGCAGTGAACAGCAAGGCCAGTGGCCAGTCCAATGTGCAGATGAAGTCCATGAGAAGCTGCACAGGCAGGGGGCACACAGCAGTGAACAGCAAGGCCAGTGGCCAGTCCAATGTGCAGGTGAGGTACATGAGAAGCTGCACAGGCAGGGGGCAAACAGCAGTGAACAGCAAGGCAAGTACAATGTGCAGAGTAGTTACATCAGAAGCTGCACAGGCAAGGGGCAAACAGCAGTGAACAACAAGGCCAGTGGCCAGGACACAGTGCAGGTGAGGTACATGAGATCCTGCACAGGCAAGGGGCAAACAGCAGTGAACAACAAGGCCAGTGGCCAGGACACAGTGCAGGTGAGGTACATGAGAAGCTGCACAGGAAAGGGGCAAACAGCAGTGAACAGCAAGGCCAGTGGCCAGGACACAGTGCAGGTGAGGTACATGAGATCCTGCACAGGCAAGGGGCAAACAGCAGTGAACAGCAAGGCCAGTGGCCAGGACACAGTGCAGGTGAGTTACATGAGAAGCTGCACAGGCAAGGGGCAAACAGCAGTGAACAACAAGGCCAGTGGCCAGGACACAGTGCAGGTGATGTACATGAGATCCTGCACAGGCAAGGGGCAAACAGCAGTGAACAGCAAGGCCAGTGGCCAGGACACAGTGCAGGTGAGGTACATGAGATCCTGCACAGGCAAGGGGCACACAGCAGTGAACAGCAAGGCCAGTGGGCAGGACAAAGTGCAGAGGGAGTCCATGAGAAGCTGCACAGGCAGGGGGCACACAGCAGTGAACCACAAGGCCAGTGGGCAGGACAAAGTGAAGAGTGAGTCCATGAGAAGCTGCACAGGCAGGGGGCACACAGCAGTGAACCACAAGGCCAGTGGGCAGGACAAAGTGCAGAGTGAGTCCATGAGAAGCTGCACAGGCAGGGGGCACACCGCAGTGAACGACAAGGCCAGTGGGCAAGACAAAGTGCAGAGTGAGTCCATGAGAAGCTGCACAGGCAAGGGGCAAACAGCAGTGAAACACAAGGCAAGTACAATGTGCAGAGTAGTTACATCAGAAGCTACACAGGGAATGTATGCAACTCTACCATGCCATGCCCAGCAACAGAGTAATGGGCCTGACAATGGGCATCACACGCACCCCTGTGGACAGACAGGTGTGTGAGGGTGACCACCACTCAGATGGGGCTGTCTGTCGGACTTGGAGCTGACTGTGTGTTGGGGTCAGTTGGAGGACTGCCCTGGGCAGTGGGAGTAACAACTGTGGAAGAGCCAACTGTGCATGTGGTAGCTGGGGGGCTGCTTGGACCAGGTGGGGTGGTGGTCCATCAGTAGCAGCACCACCCCCCTCTTCCCCCAGCGCCTTGAGACCCTCACGGGTATGCAGTGCGCTTTATAAGTGACATGATTGATTGATTGATTGATTGATTGATTGGCCCGGGGAGGTGGACTCATGCCCTGGTGAAACACAGTGTGTGCTGGAGATTGTGGAGGGGTGCCTCTCCACTTCTTGGGGATCCTGAAAGGCTTCCCTGTCTGGGGATTGAGAGGAACTGGGGCAGACACAACAGGTAACCCCAACACCAAAGCAGATTCTGGTGTGGATGGTGACCCCCCTCTGGGGACATGCTGGAACCCGCTGTGCGCTTGCCTGGTGTTTGCCGTCGCCCTGCCTCCCTCTGTCCACCAGCTTTGCCCCCTACAGTGTCCTCCTGTGCTGGCTTCACAGGGCTTGGGATGGGAGTGGAGGTCAAGGATGGATTATCCATGGGGCCCTCATCCTGTGTAATGTTTGCAGGCAACACCTTCTCAGTGGGTGTGGAAACTGTCTTTTTGCCTCTGTGAGACGTCTTTGGGACAGGGGAGTCTTTGGCAGGGGAGGAAGGTGAGGCCTGTGACCCTGATGCTTTTTTCTTTGCTTTGTGGCCCTTGCTGTCGCCTGATGGGCTTTTCTCTCTGCGCTCTGGGGTGGCCTTACTCTTATGTGGGGATGGTGTCTGCGCCCTAGTACGCTTGGGTTGCTGCTGCTCCTGTGTGCTGCGGGTTCTGTATCAGGACTTTGGGGTCCGTTGGGCATTGTCACTGTCGTCAGAGGTGCACAGTGACACGGGGCCGGACCGAGTGCTGGGAGCCGCTCCCTGACTATGTGCCTGTTGCAGGGCTGCTGTCACAGTTGATGACAAGGACTGCACAGTCCGGTGTAGCCCACCTACGTCGGAATGTAAGCCCTCCATGAAAGCTATAACCTGCCCCAACTTTTTGTCGTGCTCTTGGAAGGCATTGAGAAGTGCTGTCTGCCCCACACACAGCTGGCGCAATAGCTCGACTGCTTCTGCACTGAGTGCAGCAGGGCTGACATGGGCTGGGGCAGCTGTGCCTGGGGTGAAGGTGACTCTTCCCTTCCTACTCGTGCAGACACGGGCAGCACCAGTGGAGGTTGAAGGGAGGCTGGGCACTGGACGCTGTGTGGCGGAAGAGGAGGCAGAGTCCCCGTTCCCTGTACCCCCCAACATGGATGTGTCACCGCTGGCGTCAGATGAGGTAGAGCTTTGTGTCTCCAGCTGTGAATCCTCTAGCAGACTCCTGTACCCCTCCTCGGCGCTGGTCACATCTGTGTCAGTCAGCTCCAGTGCGGCTGTTGCAGTGGAAGCCTCACCACTGGTGTCCGTCCCCGTCGGGAGCTGCTGCATAGGAGAGAGAAGTACTGTGAGATGAGTGGCATCAACAGAACTAACACGTGCCAATACATCTGCATCCTAGAAAGAGGTGTGCAGCACATTGCATGCCACTCTGTGCACACATATATCTTGCCACCCAAAATTTCTACACAACGGTGCATGACCGCCACACGTCCTGCCATAAGTGCCCCAGGTGATTCACACAGCACACCATCCTGCAGTTGGCTCACATCAGACACAGCCCCAAACTGGCCTGTGCACACACACTGTCCCGATGTTGGCAAGGATGAACACCACGACATGGTGCACATCACCTACATGTGTGGAGCAGTAGGGGACCACACAGACTACAACATACCAGCCCACAATGACCCTGCACACATGCCATCCACCATATCGAGTCCATGGGCACATCTACTGTTGCACATTGGCCTCAGATGTCTGACTGGCAGACATCTGAGGTCTGGAATTGCACGCATTCATTGAAACGCATTCACAGTTGGCACACCGGCATTCCCATCCATCAGAATTCACACACTACCCCACAGCAGAAGGTACCTGAAGGCCACAACTCCAAATGTAAGAGAGATGCACAGTGCTAAAACTCACTTCATGAAGCGCCGTTTGGGCAAAAGCATGGCACATACACCCAGCACAGAGGCCACTCACAAAACATTGCACCACACAACCAACGTCACACAGCTGACAATTTGCACACTCTGTAGACACATGCACCCACTCCCAGCCAAAGGCAGCCTGCAACACATACTCACCCCTGGCTCGCTGCTGATGCTCCTTCAGTCGTCTGTCCAGCTCAGGTTGTGTGACAGCCAGGATGCGGGCCATTAGTGGTGTCATGCTGCGCCTAGCCAACCTGCCAGTCCGAGGGAGCAGCCCCAGCGTCATCTCGGCCACGTTCTTGCTCAGCCGGCAGATGTCGTCCCACCTTTTATGACAGTGGGTGCGCCTTCGGTTTGACACACCCAGATCCCGGATTCTGGAGGCAATGGCCCTCCACACGGCTTTACGCTGGTGGACCTTCAGCTGCAGGCATGGGAGACAAGAGGGGTGAGGTTCCAGTGACACAGTGCACAATGACAACACAACGAAAATGCAGTAGCACGACAGTGACTCATCCAAAACTCCAGCTACAACTGTCACATAGCCAACAATTGCTCTGAACATGGTGCAATGTCATTGGTCAATCAGACATACAGGCATGCATGTTCGATGGTGGACACAGTACCTCCACATCCCATTCACATGCAGGATACCAACACAGCAAGCAACGTGTAGTCTGCCTGCAGCTACTGTCTGCAGTTACCTACACCTACACATAGAGAAGATAGCAAAACATGTGTCATGTTGTTGGACTCACTGTGTCCAACACTGCGCAGACCTAAGTGTCCTAGCCCTGTGAAAGCCTCACTGTGTCCTGGAACTCACATAGAGTGACAACAACTGTCATACACACACCCTTCTCCCACGCCTGCTCCTGTGCAATCTACATGGCAGAGATGGGACTTAGATGAAGAGGCGTGAGCCAAACACACATGGTACACACTGTACATGCAGTGATGTGGACATGTGGCATTCGGTGGGGACTGTGCAGGGCAGGTGGACTGACACTGAGTGGGTTAATTGGGAGCATCACAGCCATTCACACAAACGCTAACTGGCCAGACTCCTGCATCACCAAAATGCAGCTGCACTGTATGGCTGACACTACAGGACATGTCCCTCTACTCAGGATAGGCATGCAGGGTAACGTGTGAAAGAGCCCACCAAGCCCTTCCCGCTGTAGTAAACATTATAGGCAGTGCATGTCAGAGCCCCACAACCACTGACACATACCGAAGCACCTCCACCCCACGTGTGCACACCCTGCACTCTCACTCACAGTCTGGGAGACTTACCACGACATTAGGGCCGCCATAAAGCCTTGGGTACTGTGCAAGCACCCTGTCTACCGGGACCCCAAGCTCCTCACTGGTGAAGGGACTGGCACGGATCTTCTGAGTCCTCGACATCACAATGGACATGTGGCAGTCAGCAGTCCCTTGAGGCAGCAGCAGCAGGTGCAGTGTGGCAGCCAGCAGTCCCTTGAGGCAGCAGGTGGAGGGTGGCAGCCAGCAGTCCCTTGAGGCAGCAGCAGCAGGTGGAGGGTTGTCAGTCAGCAGTCCCTGGTAGCTGTGGGAATTTGGTGCGCCCTCCCACACATATATAGGCCCCTGGGGCTGTGTCAGTGGTCCCAGTGTGCTGCAATTGGTGTACCAGGTCTGCCTCATTCAAATACATCCAATGTCCGCCTCCGCGGTGGCGGTGCACGCCTACCGCGATTTTCAAACTCGCATCAGGCTACCGCGAGGCTGCTTCCCATTGGCTGCAGGGGCATGGTCCATGCCGGTGACACACCGTAGGATGCATGTGCGCGCTACCGCGGTGGTGCATCTTTTGAATGCCTCCAGTGACCGCCTCCACGGGGGTGGTGCACGCCTACCGCGATTTTCAAACTCGCATCAGGCTACCGCGAGGCTGCTTCCCATTGGCTGCAGGGGCATGGTCCATGCCGGTGACACACCTTAGGGTGCATGTGCGCGCTACCGCGGTGGTGCATCTTTTGAATGCCTCCAGTGACCGCCTCCGCGGGGGTGGTGCACGCCTACCGCGATTTTCAAACTCGCATCAGGCTAACGCGAGGCTGCTTCCCATTGGCTGCAAGGGCATGGTCCATGCCGGTGACACACCACAGGGGCCAGGCGGTAGGCACCGCCATATATCTGCCAGACAGTGCCTGGAGGGACCGTGATTTGGGTTGCGGTGCATGGTGACCGCCATTGTCACATACAAATCTGGCGGTGTCACCCGCGATCATGCCTGGGTTATGGGCGGTGCCACACCACAGGGGCCAGGCGCTAGGCACCGACATATATCTGCCAGACAGTGCCTGGAGGGACCGTGATTTGGGTTGCGGTGCATGGTGGCTGCCATTGTCACATACAAATCTGGGAGGTGTCACACGCGATCGTGCCTGGGTTATGGGCGGTGCCACACCACAGGGGCCAGGCGGTAGGCACCACCATATATCTGCCAGACAGTGCCTGGAGGGACCGTGATTTGGGTTGCGGTGCATGGTGACCGCCATTGTCACATACAAATCTGGCGGTGTCACCCGCGATCGTGCCTGGGTTATGGGCGGTGCCACACCACAGGGGCCAGGCGGTAGGCACTGCCATATATCTGCCAGACAGTGCCTGGAGGGACCGTGATTTGGGTTGCGGTGCATGGTGGCTGCCATTGTCACATACAAATCTGGGAGGTGTCACCCGCGATCGTGCCTGGGCTATGAGCGGTGCCACACCACAGGGGCCAGGCGGTAGGCACCACCATATATCTGCCAGACAGTGCCTGGAGGGACCGTGATTTGGGTTGCGGTGCATGGTGACCACCATTGTCACATACAAATCTGGCGGTGTCACCCGCGATCGTGCCTGGGTTATGGCGGTGCCACACCACAGGGGCCAGGCGGAAGGCACCGCCATATATCTGCCAGACAGTGCCTGGAGTGAGCGTTAATGGAGTTGTGGAGTAGCTGTGCTGCACCTAACGTGTCCTCCAGCTCTCTGCATAGGCCAAC
This sequence comes from Calotriton arnoldi, assembly GCA_963921515.1. Lineage (NCBI taxonomy): Eukaryota > Metazoa > Chordata > Amphibia > Caudata > Salamandridae > Calotriton > Calotriton arnoldi. The sequence continues at coordinate 79,895 of CAWUFW010018899.1, read as the reverse complement.
ATGTACAGTGCCCAGTGTCTCAACAATTGAAGGGTCCTCATGAGGGCAAATGCACAAAAGGGACATGTCACTCCATGTCACCAACACATACCATATATGGGTCGCCAGTACATTGCATGGTCACATACACTCGCACATGTCACATGTGCTGTGTAATGAAATGTAGACTGTCCAGTTAATGTGTTGCATGCATATGTAGATAATGGTCAATGTCTGTGTGTGCAATGTAACGCACACTGTTGTCTCATTTACTGAACTAGGGGCATCAGCAACTGGCACATTGTCCAATGCACATGCACACACGTGTCCCCCACGCTCAGATGGTGGTCAGTGTGTAGTTGAAGTGTGCCATGTGCAACCTGTTTTGGTAGGTGTATCAGGGCCAGCAACATGGTGTGTTCGGGTAGTATTGCAATTAGTGACATATGCTGGTGGTCATACTCACAGGTATGCACACATTTCTGTTAGTACATCACACTGTGCATGCGAATGAGCTGGAGGGGTGCACAGATGATTGCTGCTGGTAAGGGGACAGGTGTACGAGTAGTGTGCCTGATGTGTACCTACCTGTGAAGTGCCCTGTCGGTTAATGGTGCATGTTGTAAGACTTGGGAATGTGTCTGTAGAAAAAATTGATGTGATGCACATTTCATGGTCTTCTGCATTGACATCTGTGCACTGTGATCTGTCCTAGGAGGAGGAGGCACAATATCCATCGTCCGTTCACAGTCCTGGCAGACATGGAGAATGAGGATATAATCCGCAAATTCAGGCTGGACCGACAAACCCTGCAGAACCTATGTGCCATGTTGGAGCCCCACCTGCAGCCACGTCGGACATATCCAACAGCTTTCACCGCAACATCTAAGGTGATGGCATGCCTGCATTTCTTTGCAACAGGCTCATTCCAGCACACGGTCGCAAGTGCAGGCGGGATGTCACAGCCGATGTTCAGCATGGTGCTGAGGGATGTCCTGTCGGCCATGATGCTGTACAAAGACAGATATATCCATTTTCCCAGGGGGCCTGAGTTGGTGGCTGTGAAGGGCGATTTCTATGCCCTTGGACATATCCCCCATGTCATTGGTGCAATTGATTGCACACATGTTGGGCTTGTGCCACCACAGGCACGTGAACAGGTTTACCGCAATAGGAAGCATTCACACTCGGTAAATGTTCAAGTGGTGTGCCTGGCGGACATGATCATCTCACACGTGTGTGCCAAGTTTCCCGGTTCAGCCCATGATGCCCACATCTTGCGCAGCAGCATCGTTCCTCAGTTGATGGCCAATCTGCTTCCTGAGCGTGCATGGCTTGTGGGTGAGTATGCATAGTGGATTAGAGTGGTGTGTGTGTGTGACATGCTGTTGTGTTGCATTTTGGGACTGCAAGGTTAATCTGTGTCTCTCACACCCAGGTGACTCGGCATATCCAAACCGCCCGTGGTTGCTGAGCCCATTGCGGAACCCCGTCACTCCAGCTGATGTGCGATACAATGATGCCCATGGGAGGACACGGCGTGTGATAGAACGGACATTTGGTCTCCTAAAATCAAGATTTCGGTGCCTGGACCGTACTGGGGGTGCCCTTATGTACTCGCCAGGGAAGGTGTGTCAGATAGTGGTGGCATGCTGCATGCTCCACAACCTGGCCATTCGCAAGGCAATACCCCTGATCCTGGATGACGATGATGAGCAGCCAAGGCCGCCGCCTGCAAATCAAGCCGGATCCAGTGACGAGGGCAGTGGAGTGGAGGAAGGGGTCGACATGCGTCGACAGCTCCTCACCCACTACTTCACTTGAAGGTGAGTGATGATGTAGAAGGGACGAAATGGTCTGATGGTGTTGCTGTTGCTGTGTGGGTGTATGTGAGCTTGCTGACTGCAGCTTGGTGTTGACTCATTGCTGCCTGCCAATGTATGTGTGATTGGTTAGTGTGATACAGATTGTCTCTATGGTGACTGTTGCTCTGTGTAAAGTTTGTAGATCTGAGTACCTTGTTGACAAGTGTTGTGTGATGTGTGCAATGCCACACCCATACAAGTGACTCTTGTTCTGCGGTTTTCCCTAGGTCCCTTCGGCATCTCACTTGTTACCTACATTCCATTCCCCTGGACCATGTCCTACACGGTGAAGGTTGCACATCCTGTATTAAAGACGGAGCAGACACAACAACATGTGTGTAAGGTGTATTTATTTACAACTGTGACATGCGAGGGTAGAGAAAATGTGAAGGGGGGAATTGAAGAAGTGAGTTGACAGTCATGGTAAATGAGATACTTGAGTAGTCCCCACAATGATGTGGAGACCCAGTCCAACAGATGGATGCCATTCACATGGCAGTGTGGTGAAGGATAGTCCAAAAGGTCAATGCAGTGGTGCAGTGGTCTGCCATCATGGCTGGTTCGGGGACTAGCGTTTGGCAGGTGCTTTGGCACGTGAGTCCCCCTTGCCTTTCCTTGGACGGCCAATCTTGCGCTTCACTGGAGGGGCCACTGCTGCAGGGGCAGTGGTGTCTGAGGACTCACCCCCCTCTGTGGACGCAGGGGAGGATGATGAAGTGTCATCCTCCTGCCCAACAGGGGGAGGCGGAGGGGTAGAATGTTGTGCTTGCCTGTCTCTCAGAACCGCCACTAGCTGCCCCAAGAGGTCCACAATATGTCCCATGCGTGTGTCCATGGACCTCAGCAGCAGGAGGTGCTCCCGAGATTCTTCCTCTAACCGGACTCTGTCGATGTGGCCCAGGGCTTCCGTCCCAGGATCAGTCCCCCTCTGCATGACCCTGCCCTGACCAGATGCACTGCTGCCACGGTCCTGTCCGGTCCTCACATTGGCCTGCTTCATCCTCTCCCTGGCCTCCGCAGTCAATGTGGTGGGCTGCTCAACCCCTGGGGCAGGGAGGGTGTTGCGGACAGCTGTGGTGGTGGTGGTGGTGGTAGTAGTGGTTGACACACAGGCCGTGACAGCAGCTGTCAGAGGATGATCAGGGGCTGCAGCTGATGTGGTTGGGGGGACAATGGGTGCCTGGGACTGGTTGCGGCCTGCCACACCAGATGGGCCAGCGTGGAGCTCCTCTTCCAAGGAATCCAGGGAGTCCTCATCCAGGTGTCTCTGTTCCGGGGGGGGGGGACTGGCTCTGCAGGGTGGTGTCATCCTCTGCAGTGAGGTCTTGGTCACCTGTGGGTCAGATGAGAAATGGTCATTGTGTTGTACCCATCAAAGTTTGTGTTAGCAGTGTTACATCAACTGTTTGTACATCCAGCAGTTGTTTACTGTACAAATTAGCATTGACCGACATCCAGTGATGCATTGCAAGCTGTTGTGGTACATACATTACTTGTCCATATTGGGAGTTGTCAAGACATGACATGCACAATATAATTTTTTGACATTGACAGTCTCATGTTGGCATCCTGTTATTGATCAATCATATGTCATCCATTTACACGTATGTGTCACTTGTAGAGCCCTTGCAGCGGTTCTCTCTGCACAGTGAGTGAGCATTGTAGTTTCATGCATACCTTTTCAATGTGGTGTAGATATCTGTATTTGCAATTCCAGACATGCTTAAGTTTGCTTTAATTAGATCCTAGGTGGTCTGGACCACTGCTACTGTCAGATGGCATGTAGTGGTGTGCATGGTTGTGCTCGGAGTTCCATCGACATGTGTTTCAGTCATTCACACTTTGGTTGCTGTCACAGTTTCATTTTCTTAGGTGTGCGCACACTATAGTTGCCAATGCTATCTGGGTGTGCAGTTGTGCATTGAGAGGCCTGGTGTCCTATGCCAACATGTTTTTTTAAATGCATATCTGGCTGCATGTTGTGGCTGTTGATATGTTGTGTTTGCTGTGTTTTCCTTGTATTTGTGAGACCTCTCTGTGTGTGTAGGATGAGGGCTTCCATCTTGGTCCAGTGTGGGACAAGTCAGCATGATATGTCCACATGCCAGTTCTTTTGAAGTGTACATTGCAATGACTGACACATGCATGTTGGTGCCAGGAAGTAATGGGTCTTGTGTGCTGGCGGTCAGGTGGGTCCGTGTGAGTTGTTGTGCAAGCTTTCCAGCCCCACACACCCCGACCTGTGAGATGCGGTTACCTACCTGTGAGTTGGGTGGGTAGCATACATTGCCTGCCACATGCTTCTTATTGGGGGTGTAGTGTCCCATCCTCCATAGTGGTGGAACAGCATGCATGTTGCATTTTGTGGGACGGATAGCCAAACACACTACACCGTCTCACTGTGAAGATGGCTAACTACCGTTTGAGGTGAAGGTGAGCAATGACATGGCTATGTGACTTGGTAGAAAACTTTGGATGTAATGTGCGTGTGGTGAGCATGATGTGTGTGTGGCTTTTTGTACCCATTGATTTCAAATTACATTTGGTCATGGGGTATAGCCCCCCATCACTGTTGTCCCAGCTATCTGGCTGTGGGGTTCACTCCCCCGACATTTGAAGGCACAATAGGGCAAGGGGTATGGTCTCATAGCACAGTGGTGACATACTGCAGGGTGAAGATCTCACCCAGCATACATTTCCACACTGTCATGGTTTCATGGTATTTGTGGACCTGAGATCATGAGCCCAGTACTGGTGAAGCAGTTGTTCCAGGGCATCCATACACTGACATGTTGTGGTCAACAGTGGTGTGTGTGTGAGATGTACTCAGCCCTGTGCAGACAATGTGTGGTTTTGGGGCCAGACTATACCAGCACTGTTCAGACAGACAGTGTGAAATGTGAACATTGTCAATGCATACACACATTGGTGGTCCAAACAAGACACCTTTGACAATTTAATTCAGACAAGGTGCTGTTCTGCAATTCAGTGCAGCACTGTGGTAGCTGGGTGTGTTGCAGGACATTTGGGATGTGCTTAGTTTAGCATTGTGAGTCCCAGCTGCAGTGTAGTTTTTGGGTTCACTGCACTTCCACTGTTTACATTGCAACACTGTGGTATGACATGGGTGATTTGCACTTTGCCATACAAACGGCCAGACACTGCTGCAGGGCAGCATGATCGTTGTTGGTGTTGCAGTGTGTGATGCCTGGCACAGTGTACACAATGTGGGTCAATTTTGAACAGAGACTTGTGCATGGTGACTACAACACAACTGTTTTGCATTATTTGTGTTGGTGACTGTGGACTAAGTGGCATGGTGTCATGTGCGGCTGCACAGACGTCACATGCCTATGAGTGGGACTAGTGCTCCATCCTGCTCAGCTGTGGGCCAAGGGGGCCTGGTGGGAGTTGTAGTGCAGGCCTCCCAAACACCCACCCACCTCCCTGTGAAGATGGCTACCTACCTGTTAGGTGAGGGTGTAGCACACAATGGCTGAGGCATGCTTCTGGGTGGGGGCAGTGCTCCATCCTGCTCAGCTGTGGGCCAAGGGGGCCTGGTGGGAGTTGTAGTGCAGGCCTCCCAAACACCCACCTACCTCCCTGTGAAGATGGCTACCTACCTGTTAGGTGAGGGTGTAGCACACAATGGCTGAGGCATGCTTCTAGGTGGGGGCAGTGCTCCATCCTGCTCAGCTGTGGGCCATGGGGGCCTGGTGGGAGTTGTAGTGCAGGCCTCCCAAACACCCACCCACCTCCCTGTGAAGATGGCTACCTACCTGTTAGGTGAGGGTGTATCACACAATGGCTGAGGCATGCTTCTGGGTGGGGGCAGTGCTCCATCCTGCTAAGCTGTGGGCCAAGGGGGCCTGGTGGGAGTTGTAGTGCTGGCAGCATGTACACATGTACCCATGGTGATGTTGCTAACTACCTTTGGGGGGTTTCAGGGGGAGTGTCTGTTGTATCTTTGAGAGATGTGTTGGGGGAGTGTTGTGCACATGAATGAATTTGTACCTAGGAGGTATTATTTTGTAATAGTGCAAGACAGTACATTTGTGTGATGTTAGGCATTTGTTTGTACTTACCAGCCTCCACTCCCCGGGTATTCCTGAGAGACTCTCTGGATGTAGAATGCCAAGCACCTTCTCCTCCCATTCAGTGAATGTTTTGAGTGGAACGGGAGGGCCACTGCCTGTCCTGTGAGCCAGCTCATGGTTCTTGGCTCTCTTCTTTTGACCTCTGCCTTCAGATCATGCCACCTCTTCACGATTTCATCTCTATTGCGTGGCACGGTCCCTACTGCATTGACCTTCTCTACTATCCTTCTCCACATTTGCGTCCTTGTTGCTAGTGGTGTCTGTTGGACCTGGTTACCAAACAATTGTGGTTCTACCCTGATTATCTCATCGACCATGACCCTCAACTCACTCTCAGTGAATTTGGGCATTCTCTGTGGTGACATGGTGTGTGATGTGTCAAGGTGTTTAGGGTGCAGGTTTGGGAGTGGTAGTGGTGGTTGTGATGTGTATGGTGTGTGCTGTGCAAAGGTGTTAGAGGTGCAGGTGTGGAAGTGGTGGTGGTGGTGATGTGTGTGTGTTGTGCAGATTTGCCTCTCCTGTCATCTGTGGTGGATGTCCCCTCAGTTGTGGAGTTTTGCAAAGGATTGTGGTCTGTTGGGGGCTGGATTTATACTGGTGTCTGTGGGTGTGTCAGGATGGGGTATTGGTAGCAGTTGTGGTGTGTGTGTGTGAACCTGGGATTTGTAGTTTTGGAGTTTCCCATGGGGGTGTGTCTTTGGGCTGTGTTAGCTATTTTTGGGTGCATGCCTTGTATGGTTGGTGCACTTTGTGGCCATGTTGTGTGTTTTTCTAGCGACCGCCATTTTTTTAACAGAGCGTCCGCAGTGGTGGCTCGGCTATGGCGCTTCCGCCGTCTCACTGATTCTTCAATGTTGTTGACCGCGGCGGTTGGAAACAGCGCACTGCACCGCGGGGATGTCGGGAATATCATAATTTTGATGGCGGTGTCTCCGCTGTGGTTGCGGGCGTTTGGGCTGTTTCCACTGCAAAACCGACCGCCGCTGTCGGGTTTGGGCCTTTACCGCAGGCGTACGGCGGATTCTCGGGTCTCCTTTCCGCCGCGGTTGGAGTTTTACCACCGAGGATCCTAATCTAGCCGTCTGTTTTCCAGCGGTAGCGGCGGGCGGTGTTTTCCCGCTACCATGGCGGTCGGTTGTTTTTCCGTCCGCCATCGTAATGACCTCCTATATTATTTACAACGATATTTTGGATTCGATATTTTTGTACTTACCTGTTTGTAGATAGGAATTCGATATTTTGGCATTCTATATTTTATCCACGATATTTTGGCAGGTCGATATTTTGGCATTCTATATTCTGTCAGTGATCCCAGCTAATGATGACCTAATGCGATAGTGCAGACTACTTAAGTAAAATTCACTCAGACCATAATCCTCACATAGTGCGGCTGCGAGGAGACAAGGCAGGGCCAATCACGCGCATATGGAGGCTGCAGACGTTGGCGCTGGAAGACCCCCCATTTAGAGAGGCGGTTGGTACAGCAATCACTACATATTTTGCAGATAACACGGGTTCAGTGCTAGATGCGGGTCTACTGTTGGATGCGGGCAAGGCGACGGTCCGGGGCCAGTGCATGGGCTTGAGCTGGTGTGTTCGTAAGCAACTGGATAATGAGATAACATATATTGAAAATACACTGACAGGCTTGGAGGATGACCTAGCGTGAGGCAGAAACACGCACTGTGCAATAGAAGAACAGAAACAGAAACATGCGGAGGTCTTGGAGAGGCTGTGGTGCCTTAACTATGCATCGCATGCAGCGCGCACGCACGCAGCATCGAACAGGGCGGCCAGATTGCTGGCACGAATGATTAAACAAGAACAGGCGTAAACACCCATATTATGTTTACAGTCAGCAAGTGGATGCATCCTCAATAAACAATATGATATACACGTAGAGTTCACGACGCACTGCACTAGGGTATATCGTTCAGTACATAAAGAGCGGCCCCCAGATCTGGCCTCCTTCCTTTTCCCCGCTGACAATGCCACAAATCACACCGGAACAACAAGATGAATTGAATGAGCTGCTCTCCTTGCTGGAGGTTCACGAGGCAATACGCTCCGTGGCCACGGGCAAGTCGCTGGGACCGGACGGATTCCCGACCTAATATTATAAAGCTTACCAGCAAGACCTGGCACCGCAGCTTCTTAATAAGTTTCAGGAGGCGCGGGAGACAGGGACCTTGCCTGATACGTTGCGGGAATCACTCCTAATATCGCTCCCAAAACGCGGAGCTCCTTGGCTCCTACTGCCCACTGGCACTTTTGAATACTGATTATAAAGTATTGGCTAAACTCTTGGCAAATATGCTGACCCCACTGGTCCCGTCCTTGGTCCATCCAGACCAAAATGGATTTGTACCCACTCGCAGCACGTCGCTGAATTTACGACATTTCTTTAGAGTAGCACATTATTCCAGACTTACATGGGACCATTCAGGGTGCCTGGTGTTAGATCTAGAAAAGGCATTTGATACCCTAGAATGGGACTATTTATTTGCCGCGCTGTGTAGGTATGATTTAGGTGATGACTTCCTGAGCCTTGTTCAATTACTTTATACACAACCAGTAGCCAGAGTCAGATCAGGCCCCTACTTATCTGACCAGATTCCTATCGAGCGAGGCACCAGGCAGGGCTGCCCATTGTCACCTCTTCTCTTCGGCCATCGAACCCCTAGCTACATTACTACGTGGGTCACAAGCAGAATGGGGAATCCCTCTAGGCGATGGTCAGCACGGTGTGTCATTATATGCAGATGATTTGTTAATATATCTTGTGGCCGTCAGATTGCCCTGCGTGGTAGTGGCGCGCGCTGCTGGAATTTGCAGCTGTCTCAGGACTACACGTGAACTGGGACAAGTCGTGCCTGTATCCGTTCGCGGACACCGTCCCGAACCCGCACCTAACCATAGCCAAAAGACCGGAGCAATGGCAGCTTTCTCCATTCCGATACTTGGGTATACGCATATACAGGGACCCATTGGATTTGCAGGACGGCAACTTGCTGCGCACCGTAACTGCGGTGCGTGCGCAGATGTCCTTCTGGGGCATACTGCCGCTGACTATCATGGGACGAATCGCATTAGTTAAAATGGTGGTGCTCACACGCCTATTGTATTATTTTGTAAACTTGCTGTCCCGCCTTAAGCCGGCGCTGTTCAAGAATCTTGACGTAGATATTAGAAGGTTCGTCTGGGGCACATCGCGGAGTAGAGTGGCCATATTCAAAATGTACCCCTCGATAGCTAATGGAGGTCTTGCACTGCCACATATGGAACAATACTACCTAGCTGCTCAACTCCAGTGGGTGGCGAGGTGGTTGAGCGCACAGCAACTGGAAGATTTGGCGACCCAGGCACCTGCTCTTACACAATCACAAGTGATCGAGTTGTTTCACCCCAACAGGAGAGGCAGGCCGCCGGCCCAGCTGTTGCTGGAAGTAGCCTATTACTGCTACCGACGTAGTATGCAAGTCACTCGAAACGTGCTCCCATATGCGCCACCCTGCCGGTGGTGGGCACGCCTAGGAGACACCGTGCGGTAACGGGAACGGAACTAGTGCAATGGGAGGAGGCAGGCATTTCGACGATTGGGGATGTCTATAGCAAGGGGCGGCTGTTACCTTTTGAGACACTGGCAGATGACTCGGGCCTGCCACCGGGGCAATTTTTACTACATGCAGCGATTATGGGCATGCTGTAGATGAAGTGGGGCAGCATAGAGCAGGAGCCGCCCATGCACTTAGTGGTGCAATATTTGCATGAACTGGATGCAGTCCGACATCTTGTTAAGTGGCTCGCCGGAGCGCTGAGAACACATACGGCGCAGCAGTTGTGCTCTTTACGTGCTCATTGGGAGGCCGATTTGCAGCGTCCATGCGCCGACCGTGAATGGTTGGCCTTGCTTGAGGGTCCCGACCGAATCCCACGCAATGTACGATTTCGTGTTATCCAATATTACATAATGCATATAGCCTACCTGATGCCGGACAAGATAAATAAGTATTTTAACTGTATTTTAACCATACTGAAGCTGACTATCCGCGATGTCAGGAGACAGGAGCTGATTTGCTCCACATGATTTGGTCCTGTCCTGCATCAACATCCTATTGGGGGGCTGTCACCACGACACCACTGGCGCAGTTCACGGAGCGTGAACTGAATTGGTCTTCAAAGGTATTGAAGTGCTTTACAAAAGCGCCAATTACATTACACAAGCTCAGGTTAATTTTATTTATTTTAGGTGAACAGAGATTAAGTGATGCTGACGCAGCCCCTGTTTATTCATTATTTCCCATCTACCTAACAAATGGTAGCAGCATTCATCCACCCCACCTCCTCCTATGTCGCTGTATGCCTGCCCCGCTGGCCCTACCTGTCGTTGTCCTCCTCTTAGAGCTCTAATTTTAAAGCACATTCACGGCAGCTCCCCAGGGACTGTGACACATTTTTTAATATATAATGTGAACTCGAGTGACCCAAAGGTGTTTTACATGAGAGCTAGTTTCATAGAGCGCACACTCAACTGACCTGAAGGTACTGGAGCGCTTTACATAAGCGCCAGTTACATTATACAGGGGAAGGTCAATTATTTTGGTTTTAGGTGCGCAGAGATTAAGTGATGCAGATGACATCTGTGTTTATTCATTATTTTCCTTCTACTGACAATGGGGAATATTTTGTTGTTGTTGCCATGTCTAGTGCTCCTTTACCTAGGGGGCTGGGACAGAGGGTGGGGCCCGGGGTTCTCTGGTAAACTGATGGTGCGAGCAGTGTTTTAAAAGGAAAACTCTGGAGAAATGTGATGGGGAATGGAGGACTAGGGCAGGAGGGATGTGACATCTCTGCCATTGGAAAGTACTTCACTGATTTGTTTCATAGGCTGTTCAACACTCTAGTGATGCAGTCGCACACAGAATATTATAGTGCTGTTTACTTGCATCAAGGCACTTGTCTTTCTGTGTGTTAAAAAGCTTTTGAATATGCTCATCAATGTTTCCTGAGGTAAGCATGTATTCCTGAATCACAATGCATGACCCAGTAGGTAGTTATTGTATAGCTCTTCAATCCCTTGCGACACAGTACCCAGGATAATGAGACTGGACCTATTGGCTATGCTATGATAAAGGGAATGCATTGCGGCCATCTGAGCCTTGCACACACAGATATAGATATATGTATTACCCAATAGGGGCTTTCCTATAATTATGATGAGGGGGCGCACAAACCCCCAAGTCCTGGGCACCTTCACCTCCCCGGGGCAAATAGAAGAAAGGCGGGGACCGTGCGGGCCACCGTCATGGAGCCAATAATGGCCCTGGGGACCGGCACCCCCCAGGGCCGGCTCCTGCTACGTCCCATGGTGCCCACCACTCAACATAGCCATTTGCTCTGACTTGGTAGGAGCTTTGACAGCTCCTGCCAAATCAGAGCAAACACCCTGCTGTCAGCAAGTGGGAACTGTAAAACTTTCACGCTTTCTGAGCTGAGGTGTCGTCTGTTTACCTGACCGCAGATATGTGGGTAGGGAAACAGAGGATAATTGCTTTGATGCAGAGGGAGCTGCATGTTTAGCAGCTTCCTGTGTGCCAAAGCAATGCCGGCTCCCGCAGGGACTGCAGGGCCTTGAGGTTCTCTCCGCGGTCCCCAACTGAGGTAACTGGGTGCCTTGGGTAGGACCAGAGCTCCCAGAATATAGAGGCTGGGCCCCAGGGGATGGGGTCCCCAGAGCAGAAATCAGTCCGAGGAGGGGGGATGCACGTCCCCCCTCCCCTATATAACAAAATTTATTCTAAAAAAAGCCATGCCCTAGGGGATGGGCCCCAGGACCGAAATCGGCTGGGGAGGGGCCCGCGCGGCTCCGCATCACCATTACAAAAAGGCCTGGCTGAGGGGTATTGGGCCCCGGGGCAGAAATCAACCCCGGGGACGGGTGGCTACTTAGCCCCCCTCCCCTAATAGTATTAAAAAAAAAGACCGGCCAGGAAGTCAGCGGAAGCCCGTCCCCTTTCACCACCACTCTGCAAACGCGCCTCCTGGTGCACTACTGTTTGGGGGGTGAAGTCCCCTTGGCTTCTGTGGGTCCTTGGGGCCAAGAACCACTCCTGCTACCTCCAGTAAGTCCCATATATCGGGATTGCTGAGAGGTTGTTGGAGGCCCCACCTTCTTTCACCACCACTCTGCAAACACGCTTCCTGGTGCACTACAAGTGGAGGATGAAGTCCCCTCGACTCTTGAGGGTCCTTGGGGGCCAACAACCCCTCCTGTTACCCTCAGTAAGTCCAGGATTGCAGAGAGGTCAACGAAGGCCACGCCCCCTTTCCCCACCACTCTGCTCCTGGTGCACTACTGGTTGGGGGATGAAGTCTCCTTGGATGTTGATGGTCCTTGGGGGTCAACAACCCCTTCTGTTACCACCAGTAAGTCCCACATAGCAGCATTGCTGAGAGGTGTTCGGAGGCTATTCCCCCTTTCTCCACCACTCTGCAAAAGCATCTCCTAGTGCACTACTGGTTGTGGGATGAAGTACCCTTGGATGCCGAGGGTCTTTGGGGGCCAGGAGCCACTCCTGTTACCTCCAGTAAGTCCCACACAACGGGATTGCTGAGAGGTCTGCAGAGGCCACGCCCCCTTACTCCACCATGCAGCAAATGCGATTTCTGCATTGAAAATCTAAGGACCATAAGAGAATTTAAGTGCAACAAACATATTACAGTTTGCACAGTGAATGAGCATGCCATGGAGTTCTCCACAGCTAGTGGGGGTAGTTACTTGCAGAGTACACAATTGTTGTCCAGAAGATGTAGCAAAGCTAGACTCCCTTAATGCACCAGCTCTCTCCCGCATCATAGTCTTGTACACTCCCTCATGTATTGTCTTGAGGTGTTTTACACATGCTGCTAGTACCGTGAGAGTACTTATTAGCAGTCCCCCTTGACAACTGCTTGTCACAAATAGTACATTTGACATACTTGACAGTCACTTTATTCCCCGTTGAGCGATAGTGAAATGTTTCCAAACATCACTTTTTCTTTTAGGTGGTGGTGTAGATTGTTCCTCCTCCTTCTCTTTAACAACCCATGGATCTTCCTCCTGCTGAGGTTGAAGCTTCTGCCATTTCTCTCAAATACAGCCAACCACTCCTTCTGGATGCTCTTTGAACAGAGTTCAGTAGAGACATAAATGTTTTTGGGTGTGACTGGCATGGATATGGGTGGGGGCAAAAAATGACCAATCAAAAGGCAAGTTTGCCTGTGTCATCGAACAAATTTGTGAATCGGGTCCGTAGAGTCATGATTTCGAGTAACTCGTAAAATATAGTGCACTATATATATATATATATATAAATATATATATATATATACTTCCATATATGTTCACCTTGATGTCATGAATCAAAGCAGAGACACGTGTATATTTAAAATATTGCTTTTAATTTTTGTCGACACAGCGATTCCAGATTTGTGGATTCATTCTGATAATGTGATCAGAACAAAAACCATTGAGTATGCCCTGTCTATGTTTGTGGACTTGCGGAGGTAACGTGGATCCAAACAATGTATCAAAGACATAAATAAAACTAATTTATTACATTTACAAGAATATTATAAATTCTTGTAAATGTAATAAATTAAATTCTCTCTAATTCAAACAAACAAATCATAATATTTGTACAATACTTAATATTAAAAATAAAAACCATAAATTAACGGAAACAACTAAAAATTACATATACATAATACTTTAGAAATAGATTTTGAAAAACGTAAGGGATTCACTGAAAAAAATCAAAGGTTATAAGAACGTTTTAGTTAGAAAATGGAATTTAAAAAAATCTTAGAAATTCACTGAAAAAAACAAAGGTTACAGGGACATATTAGTTAGGAAATAGTAATAAAAAAACTTTGAAATTTGCTGAAAAAAACAAAGGTTACAAGGACGCTATAGTTAGGCTCACTCAGCCAAAACCAGTGAAATGAAGCAATTATACTGCTACCTGAGCTACCTATAACTTACGCCCCCACAATGCACTGCTTATGACCCCATTTATTACATCACTCATGACATGGTTAGTGACATCACTGATGACATCTCAAATGACATCACTGATGACATCATCCGGTAAGTGTAGGAGTAATACTATTTCTAATATATGCCATTTGAGTGGCTATGAGACTGTCTGAATGAGTGGCTGTCTGAGTGGTTATATGGATGTGTGATTGACTGTGTAAATAGCTGTATGGGTGAATAAGCAGGTGTGTGAATAGCTGTATGTGTGAGTGAGTGGCTGTATTGGTGTTTGAGTGGACGTGTAAATGGTTGTATGGAGGGGTGACTGACTGTGTAAGTGACTGTATGGGTGGACAAGTGGATGTGTGAGTGAGTGGCTGTATCAGTGATTAGGTGGGTGTGTGAGTTACTGCATGGGTGGGTGTGTGTCTGTGTGAGTGCCTGCATAGGTGGATGAGTGGCTGTGTGAGTACCTGTATGGATGTGTGAATGGCTCTATGGGTAAGAGACTGGTTGTGTATGTGGGTGTATAGATGAGTAAGTGGCTGTTTGAGTAGGTGTATAGGTAAGTAAGTAGGTGTATGAGTGGTTGTGTGGGTATGTGAGTGGCTACGTAGGTCTGTGAGTGTGTTTGTGGTTTTGTGCATCAGTGAGTGGGTATGAGGAGCTTTAAGGGTGTGTGAGTGGCTGTGTGGGTATGTAAGTGAATGTGTATGTGGGTGTATGAGTGTATGTGTGAGTGGCTGTGTGGGTCTGTGATTGATTAGGTAGGCCTGTGAGTGGTTGTATGGGTTTTTGAGTGGGTGTGTGGGTCTGTGAGTGGATACGTGAGTTGCTGTACAAGTTTGTTAGTGGTTGTGTGGATGTGTAAGTGGGTGTGTGAGTATATTAGTGCGTGTGTGAGTGGCTTTATGGGTCTGTGAATGGGTGTGTGAGTGGTTTTGTAGGTCTGTGAGTGGGGGTGTGAGTGGCTGTATGGGTGTGTGAGTGGGTGTGTGAGGGGTTGTGTGGGTGTATAAGTATGTGGGTGAGTGTGTGAGTAGGTGTGGTGGTCTGTTAGTGGGTGTATGTGTTTTTCAATTGGGGTCTGGATCCACTAAGCACCGTGGTGGATCCGTGGACCCTCATGCACTAAAAAAAAATTTTGGGACAATTTCCTGCCCATGAGTGGTTCCTCATAGACCTCCCTCCTTCAGTCCCATGTAGAGGTACTATGACCGTTTCTATCACTTTTACAATTTATTTTCCCACCTGGGAACCAAGTCCCAATGCACAACTTTCCCCTTAAGCTGCGGCCACCCACTCAAGGAATTGCTGGTGGCGCGTGGCTCCGCAGACCCACAGTGGTGGATCCGCATCTCTAGATATTTCTAAATCTTTTCACTTTAATAACTCCAAAACTACTGATCAGATTTTCATCACATTACAAAAAGCACTCTTTGTGGACCAAGATCTAGCTTTCTGCCAAATTTGGGGTAATTCCGTTCAGCGGTTCAGGCTGTAGTCATGTCTAACACTGATTGGGGAAAACGGGTTTTAGGACCCTCCTTTTTCTCTGCCCCGCTTGATGGATCACCCTGAAACATTCTAGACAGCAGCTGTAGTAACTGGCAAACTAGTTTTGAGAGTCTCCTGCAGCTTCGAAAAAGTCCTAGGAGGTCGAAACTCGCTAGCCTAATAAATTTATTGTCTGTCTGGAGTGTGGGCCCGTACTTGCACTGCCGCGCGGGTACTGCTTAATATATATATACCCACCCCAGGCACTTGGTTGAAAGCATCCCCTACGGAGAAATGCTAGGATTAAGAAGAATCTGTGGCAACAGTGAGGATCTCAAAGCTGCCCAGCTAGCAAGTAAACCAAGATTTTTAGAACGAGGCTACTCATTCAAAACAATAAATGGGGCAATCACTAAGTCCATGACACTAGAGAGGGCAGAGCTGCTTAGGGAGAAACAAAGTAACCCTACGGGTGACTCCGGCCGGCCCACAGGCAGCAATTACCCCAGAAAAGATAAACAAGCAGCCAATGAATTTAGAATAATCCTAGGCTTTAGCAAACAGGAGCAAAGCCTGAGGAATATAATAAAACGGAATTGGCCCCTAGTGCTCAGTGATCCAGTGATTGGGCAAGGTTTACCCAAAAATGTAGCAATCACTCATAGCAGGGGACCCTCTATGAGAGACGGCCTTGTCAAAACCAGCCCTAAGGTGATTGAGGGAACAAGCTGGCTGATGCAACGCAAGGGCTTTTACAAATGCAAAACTTGCAAAGCCTGCCAACAGGGTCTAAACAAAACATCTTTTATGACCCCGTTTGGCAACAAGGAATGCAAAATCACTAAAATCCTGACATGCAAAACAGACCACATTGCTTATGTGTTGGAGTGCCCGTGTAGTTTACAATACATAGGCAGTACCAAACTACAAGCACATAAAAGAATACTCCAACACATGAGAGCAATAACCAACCAAGACAACACATACCCTGTGGCACGTTATTGTAAGGACTACCATAACTCAAATGTACAAGATCTCAAATATATTACCTCATTGACGCTGTGCCACTGAGTAGAAGAGGGGGTGACAGGGAAAATAATCTACGCAAATTGGAAACACGCTATATTTTAGAGTTAGATTCTAAACACCCAGGTGGCCTTAACATATCAGAAGATCTCTATACTTGCCACTAGAAATTGAAAGTAAAACAATGCTGTCGTAGAACAATTCATTCTCAACATCCAGTCTTATGAATAATTATATCAATAATTGTGGGATAGGTAAGGACACGTATACACAGTATAGATAATCCTACACTGTGACTTTACGGAAGGAATGCTTGGCCCACAGATCTGATATTTTAGAGTGATAGATCTGATAGACTGCAATATAGGCAGCAAAATGAATTAACGATGGTGGTAATCAGGTATTTATACAAACATTAAGCAAGGAACAAATGAGCAGATAAGCTGCCAAAACCCAACAAAAAAAAGAGAAAGAAAAAATAATTGATATATCATGTTTTTATTCAAGAATAGTGAGTTCAACAAATAGTCCTTATTTCAGCACTTGAGCATTTTAAAATAAGGTTAGGGGTGAAAATAGTACATGCATATTACAGCACAAAGTTTTTAGCACTTGCACTTTATGCGGTCGTTATGTATACATAGGAAAACAAACATGTCATAGGGGCAGTTGAAATTCATCATGCTGTATTTAAGTTATGGTCGATAACAATGACATCATGTGTGTTCAATATACATCAATTTGTATGGCTATTTAAAGTCTGTTTGAATTGATTTTATTCACGAGATAGCCCCAGCCCCAATTTATACTAAATTTATACTATATTCATACTTTTACATTTTTATGCTTTTAGGCTTTTATAAATATGGCTTAAAACAAGTAATGAATTAAGCAAGGATAAACAATGTCAACTGTTTCTTCTATGTCTATGACTGCGTTTTTTGCACCCTGCATATGTCACTTTAAAAAGGTCAAACTGATGCTGCAGCGTTTGTCATGTGATCAAGGCTCGCAAGAGCCAAAACGCGTAATGGCTGCATTCAAATAAAATAGAATTACTGCACCTATTTTGTGATCCGTGGCCGTCTGTGAGAGGATCGAAAAAGAAGCAACGGAGTTTTGGATATTTATATATATGTATAGCTATATAGATATCTACTGAAAAACCAAAGGTTACAGGGACATTATAGTAAGGCTCACATCTCACTCACACAAACCCAGGGAAATTTTGCAGTCATAGTTAACTGAGCTAACTATAACTTAAACCTCCGCAATGCATTGCTTATGACCTCACATATGACATCACTTATGATATGGCCAGTGACAGCACTGATAACATCTAAAATTGCATCACTAATGACATAATCCAGTGAGTGAAAGTGTTTCATAAATGTTTCTGAGACTTAAACATATATAGTAAGCTACTGCATAAGTTAAATTAATTATCTTTCTAAACTAGTAATGAGTGCTCCTGTTTCTGACATATCTCATCTGAGTGGGTGTGTCACTGTCTGGCTCAGTGTGGGAGTGGTTGTCTGAATGCTGTATATGTGTGAGTGGGTGTGTGAGTGAGTGGATGTAGAGGTGAATAAGGGGGTGCGTGAGTACCTGTGTGGGTGAGTGCGGCTGTGTGAGTGACTGTATTGGTGAGTGAGTGGGTATCTCAGTGGCTGTATGGGTGAGTGAGTGGCTGTATGGGTGGGTGAGGAGGGGTGTAAGTGACTGGATGGATGAATGACTGGGTGTCTGAATGACTGTCTCTGTAAGAGGCTGGATGGACTAATGAGTGGCTGTTTCAGTGGGTGTCTAGTTAAATGTACTTGTGTGTCAGTAGCTGCATTGTAGAGTAAGTATCTCTGTGAATGGATGTATGGGTGAGTGCGTGGATGTCTGAGTCCTTATATGGATGTGTGAATGGGTATAATTTAGAAAAAGAACAGTAGCAAGCTTCTAATTGACCACATGAAACATTCTAGGTGCGTGAAATTAATACCAACATTTCATAACATACGTAAAAAGTATAATAGCCACTTTATATTAAATTTATATTTATTTCAGATATAAAAATATACTTTTTTGTTCATTCAATTGATTTGTTTTTTATAAACATAATAATAAATACGGGAACGAAAGTTGCTCCCTCTTTTAATGTCAAAGTACTTTATCTACTTGTACACAGCATGGAGTATCGCACATGTCCATATCTACTTACTTAATTACCTGTAGGAGTGACAGGTTGCCTCCTCGTTATAATTTGTCTCGCAATAGACGGTTCCCTGATGAAGGCAGTAGTGCCGAAACGCGCGTAGTTTTTTATCTACCGCATGCCAATATCAAGTCTTCATCCATAGTCTTCATTTATCTCAGAATTTGAACAAAATCATGGAAAATTTATTAAGATAAAAATTGTTTTCTCTCCCTTTTTTCCTTTAAAAACAAAGATTTTTTCATTTCATCATTCTACCCTGTGCACTGTAATATTGATGCTGCTATTACTCCATGTGAATGTATTTATTATTATGTTTATAAAAAACAAATCAATTGAATGAACAAAAAAAGTATATTTTTTTTATATCTGAAATAAATATAAATTTAATATAAAGTGGCTATTATACTTTTTACGTATGTTATGAAATGTTGGTATTAATTTCACGCACCTAGAATGTTTCATGTGGTCAATTAGAAGCTTGCTACTGTTCTTTTCTAAATTAGCTCTTTTCCCTACGATTAGCAAGTATATTGTCATGGTAGGGGTCCCCTTCTTTCCAATAGTGTGTGAATGGGTATGTCAGTGGTTGTGTGAGTGCTTGTATGGGTGAGTTAGTGGCTATATGACTGGCTGTACGGGGAGTGACTGGTTGCATGAGTAGCTGTATGATTGAGTGAGTGGTTGTATGAGTGAGTGAATGGTTATGTGAGTATTTGTATGGGTTTTATGAATGGGTCTGTGAGTAGTTGTGCAGGTATAGGAGTGGGTGTATGAGAGATTCTAAGGGGATGTGGGTGGGTGTGTGAGTGGTTCTGTGAATGATGTCATCAGTGATGTAATTTGAGATGTCATCAGTGATGTCACGGACCATGTCATGAGTGATATAATATGTGCTGTCATAAGCAGTGAATTATGGAGGCGTAAGTTACAGTTAGCTCAGGTAACTATAACTGCTGAATTTCTCTGGTTTTATACAAGTGAAATGTGAGCCTAACTATAATGTCCCTGTAACCTTTGTTTTAAGTCCGTTAATTTCTAAGGGTTTTACATTCTATTTCCTAACTATAACGTCTGTCTAACCTTTGTTTTTTTCACTGAATTTCTAAGGGTTTTTCAATTCTATTTCCTTGCCATAATGTCCCAGTAAACTTTGTTTTTTTTTCAATTACGGTTTTTAATTTTTGAATTTCCTCACTATAACATTTATTTTTCTTTTTTACAAAGTTTTTGAATTTTCTGCTTGAGTAGCAGTTTTTTCAAGAATAATTCAACGTTTTTAAAGGTTTTTTTTACAACTAATTTTTGTTTGAATACTTGCATTGTTTATGGCTTTTTTTGTAAAAATACATAATTATATCATTTCATAGTTTTTTTATAAATTTAAACTGCTCTTATTCTTTTTTGTTTTTTGCATATACATTTTTATTAAATTGAATCATTGTTTTTATATTTTGTTTTAAATAAAATGTAATGGTAATTTTGTTATTGAAAATATGTTGGTGTCTTATTTAAAAAAAATGTTTTTAGTTCCCCGGTTCCCGCGAGGCAAGCTAGTCAGCCACAACACTATGGTTTTTACTCCAATAACGTTATCGCAATGGAACAGTGGATTTGCTGAAAATGTATAAAATTAAATTCTTCCTATATACAGCACTATTTCAAATTTAGTCCATAGGATAGACGTATTAGAGGCGAACAATATACAATAACATTTTAATTTTTAAATATAACTCACTTGAATTGCTGTTTTACGGCACTGTAAACCTGCCGATCGGCACCGCTTATTCACAAGGAAACCGAGCAATATCTCCTCATTTCATTGGACACATAGGGACCGCACTTTTTTCCCCATTAAACCCCTCCCAAAACTTCACATTTTATCAGGAAAGAGAAAAAGGAGGACATCATTTGGATGATCTGCTGTTTTCACTGCTGTAACAGTCAAAAACTATTTACAATGGCTGCAACATCAACACCTGCTCCAGGAGAAGAACCTGTTCTGTTTGAAAACGAGAAGGATGAAGAGCATGCAGCACCATGGAGGAAGGAAAGTGACGTCAGGTGATACTTCAGTATACCATCAGGCGAAAAGAAAGTTTCTGCAAAAATTGTTAAATGTAACAATTGTGGCATAGAACTTTCATGAGGAACAGATAAAAAGTACAGTCACATCACCTCTTCCATGTGGAAGCACATTAAAACAGTCCATCAGAAAGCGTTCCACAGGATGCTACGTGAGAAAGAAGCTGCTTCCCAGTCTTGTGTTTCATCTCTGACTGTTTCAGCACCCTCCACCTCACCAACCATAACGGTGGCAGCTGTGGCCGCCAATTTGGTGCGCATGACAACCCAATGTTTATGGTGTCATATGCCTGTTGGACTAAATGCAACATCTGTTGCTGAGTATTTACATGCTGTTAATACTCTTCCTTGCTGACTTTTTTTTGTTATTACCATCCACAGTTTATGGCTCTATTTTTGACTTTGATATCATGTTCATTGATATGGGGAGAGGATGTGGTCTAACTGCTAGAGCGGTCGATCTCAAAGATAGGGAACTAGGTTTGAGTCTTGACAGGGACGTTCAACATCCTGTGATCATGGGCAAATTACTTAATTTCCCAGTGCCTCACAAAAATGAATTTGCCCGTCTGTAACGCTACTGGTGCTCATGTAAAGTGCTCTGATACCTTCAGGTCGAGTTTGTGCTATATAAAACTCCCAAATAAAATGTGAAACAGGTTTTGGGATGGTTCAGTACAAAGTTTTTTGGGGTACATTATAAAAAGAAAAACAGTTTAAAACAAAGGTTATTTTTAGAACCTAACAAATTAACCAAAAAAGAGCTGGGGCTTTTTAAATATATTTATTGAATATATGGGGTATAAGTGTGTGTGTATGGGTGTGTTAGTATATGTATCAGTCAGTGTTGGGATGTGTTTGACTCAGTAACTCCGTGAGTGTATTAATGTGTCAAAGAGAGTGTCAGTGTATGTAGTAAGGTGTCTTAGGGTATCTCAGGGTGTGTGCATATGTATGTGTGTGAGTGTGTTATTGAATGCATTATTGTATGGACTGGTGTGTCTCTACATGTGTTGGTTTGTCCTAGGTTGTGTCAGAGTGTGTGAGTATGTTAGATAATGTATTAGTGTGTTCATGGGAGTGTCAGTGGATGTATTAGGGAGTCCTGGGCTGTCTCAGGGTGTGTGAAAGTAAGTGTGCAAGTGTATTAGTGAATGCATTAGTTAGTCCATGGGTGTGTCAGTGTATGTATCAGTTAGTCCTAGAGTGTGTCAGGGTGTATATGAGTAACTGTTTAAATGTGTTAGTGAATGGATTGGTGTGGTGATGGGTGTGTCAGTGTATGTATCAGTTAGTTTCCAGAGTGTCCCAGTGTGTAGATAAGTGATCTGGTGATTTCATCAGAAAATGCATCAGTTTCAATGGGTGTGTTGGTGTTTGTATTAATGAGACCTAGCTTGTGTCAGAGTGTGTATGACTGAGTGAGTGAGTATGTCAGTTAATACATCAGTGTGTCCATGGGTGTGTCAGTGTATGTATTAGTGAGTCCCAGAGTGTGTCAGTGTCTGTATAGGTGAATATGTCAGTGAATGCATTGGTATTTCCAAGGATGTCTTAGAGTGTGCATCAGTGAGTCCTTGTCATGATTAGAGCATCTAGTCACACTCTTTTAGAGTATAAAAAGCCCACCCCTATCCCGTGCACCAGCACTCCTTAATGTGATGTAATGCGTAGAATGAGTTTTATGCTTGTTTGTATTGAAAAGAGATTTAGGTGATTTAATACTATACTTGGATTAATCATGAACACTGACACTGTTTCGAAGTATGTTAGACATTCAGTGGATACTTTTGACAAAGGACATGCAGAGTTTAAATTCCAGAAGACGCTTGCAGATGCAGAGTTCATCATTAAAATGCGAAGAGAACGCTTTATGTTAAAAAGCATAATGCTGTGGAGCTTTGGGTCCCGGCAGAGCTTCTACTCGCTACCGGGATCAATGAGAAGGAGAATCAGAGTGCACACGTCACCACGTTGGAAACGTGGATGAACGTGTGAACGCTTGGGTGTGGTCTGCCTATAAAAGACCACACCCGAGTTCTAGAAGGCGCTTGGCCTTCTGTTCTCTTGCCGGGAAGAAGTTCGTGCTGCACCTCTTCAAAACTTACCTGAAAGGCAGCGTGCAGAACTTCTTCACTCCTGACTCTGCTTCCAGGGAATCTTCTTTCTTCACGAAGACGTCTGGACCTGCAAAGACTCAAGAAAAGGAAAGCTAAGTACAAGTTAATTCTGGCGCCCTATGCAAGAAAGTCAACAATAATTTTTGGAACTTTTGATGTTCAATTTTGTTATCTTACAACAAAGATTGGAACGTTGAAGAAGAACTTTGTAGCTCGAGATTACAGACATTTTGAGTTCATTTTAGAAGAACAATTATAGTGGTTTAGCGAATTGAGATTAGAAGGCATGTTGTTCTTTCCTTCTGCTTATTTTTTCCATTTAATAGGTGCTGGTTAACAAAAAGAAACACAAAAACACAGTGAGTAATATTTAAGTGTTATCCAAGTGTCATCCACAGTTATTTAAAGAGTCTTGTGACGTTAAACTCAGAATCTTACTAGTGTTTACTCTCTTCTTCAAGAGCTTCCTGAGATTTCACCACCTTGAAGTTAAGACGCACAACATCTACTCCCCAACTCAGCTAACCAGTCCCTCAAAGACATACTCGGACGTAGGATTTACAACTACTGATCGCAGGTAGGCCTTTTTAATAATTTAGAATAAAACTGAAAACTCACTTTAGGAAGTAGTTTAAAGGACAGAATACCCAGAACAGATTACTTAGACTTGTCCCTTGTTGCCTCGCAGGTCGACAGCAAGGATCCACTACAACACACGTCCAGTATCCGGCCCTCCTCCCCAGTTTCTATCTGTTAACTAGTGTAATATTACAATCCACCAGTTATAAAATAGGAATCAGGGAAGTTGGCTCATTGCGTCTCTGCAAAACTCTATACCATGCAACTAAGCAGGTAAGAGTGTGTGGTTCCTTGACAGAAGGACAAGCCCATGGTTATAGTTTTGCCCAGATGCAGTGGATCCAGCTCAAGAAGTTAGTTTGCAGGATATAGCTGCAATGTTACGAGATTTAAAAATAGAAAACGCAGCCTTGCGCAGGGATATAACAACCCTACAAGGAGCAATTCAGAAACCTATTCTAAAACCATCTAGTTTTCAAACAACACTTCCAACTACAGCTCCCAGCACTTCTACTCAAATTCAGGTTGTAACCCCTGTGGCAGTGCCTTTAGCTCAACCTGAACGGTTTTATGGCGATTGTAATAAATTCACCATTTTTATGAACCAATGTCATCTCCATTTTATTGCGAAACCCACAGCCTTTCCTGATGATTCATCTAAAGTGGCCTTTATCCTCTTCTACTTAGGAGGCGATGCAGCTTTATGGTCAGTCCCATTAGTAGAAAGTGATGACCCTCTTTTATATGATTTTAGACGGTTTAAACAAACTATGAAAAAGTTGTTTGCAAAACACATTTTTGTACAAACAGCAGACAACGAACTATTAAACTTAAAACAAGGATCATCAGATTTAATTCATTATATTTCCCTTTTTAATCGTCTAATTTTGGAAACCAACTGGCCTCATGAAAAAAGAATTTCCCTCTTTTACAGAGGATTAAGAGACGAATTAAAAGATATGGTTACACAGATTTTAGATCCTCCCGACAATTGCAGTGAATTCATTGATTTGGTAGTAAAATTAAATCACAGATTATTAGAAAGAAGAGGGGAGCGAGGAAAGGCAGACCCTAAGCTTTTTATAGTTAAAGAAAAAATTCCTTCCGTTAAGGAGGTAGTTACTAAATCTGATCAGGAAGAACCTATGCAAATTGGTACCATTCGCGGACCCCTAACCAAAGAAGAAAAAGAAAAAAGACGTAAACTTAATCAATGCCTTTATTGTGGCAAATCGGGACATTTTGTTAAAGAGTGTCCTACACGTCCCAATAAAAATAAAATCAAGTCATCAGAGGTAACCATAGTTCAAGCAGACTCGGAAAACTAACAAACTCGACAAAAGACGAGGTCAGTTTGTCGAGTGAGAATTTTAATTTGGCCTCCACAGACCCTACGGATTCCTTTCGACATCTCTGTATCCAAGTAAAACTCACAAATATTGATAATCCTGAACGTTCATGGATAGTGGACGCTTTAATTGACTCTGGAGCCACAGGGAATTTTATTGATACCCGCTTTATGAACAAATTAGGTTTACACATCGTAGCTAAATCTCGACCTGAAATCGTCCGGGCAGTTGATGGTAAAGAACTCACTTCTGGGACTATTCAACATCACACTGAAAAGTTACGGATGGTAAGCTCCCCTTCTCATAGTGAGCTCATTACTTTTGATATCATTGACGCACCACAATTTAGGCTCATTTTGGGAATCCCTTGGTTAATTCGCCATAATCCTGGAATAGATTGGGTGAAGAAAACTGTTACCTTTTATTCACCATATTGTCTCACCACCTGTTTTCACACTCCTGCCGACAATGACACAGTTCAGGGTTACGATTTTCCTAAAGAAAAACGCGAAGTGTATTAATCCTTGAAGGAGTTCCCACTGAATATGACGATTTAATTGATGTGTTTGATAAAAAAAAGGCTAATACCTTGCCTCCAGATCGAGATTTCGATTGTCGGATAGATCTGGTTCCTGATGCAACACTACCTTGTAGTCGTATATATGCACTAACTGAAAATGAGAATGAATACTTACGAACGTACTTAGATGAATATTTGGCAAACGGGTTCATTAGGCATTCTAAATCCCCGGTCTCGTCCCCTCTATTTTTCATTCCGAAGAAGGGGGGAGATTTGCGCACGTGTATCAATTATAGAGCCTTGAACAATGTGACAGTAAAAAATCGATACCCCTTGCCTTTGATCCCGACCCTATTAGATCAGATAAAACAAGCGACCATTTATACTAAATTGGATCTGCGCGGAGCATACCATTTAGTAAGAGTTCAAGAGGGTGACGAATGGAAGACAGCATTCCGTACAAAATTTGGTCTTTTTGAATACCAAGTTATGCCCTTCGGACTCTGTAACGCTCCTGCTGCTTTCCAATTTTTTATAAATGAGGTATTACACGAATTTATTGATGTTTGTTGTGTTGTCTACATAGATGACATTCTCATTTATTCAACAACCAAATCTGAACATGTAAAGCAAGTACGTGCCATTCTCCAAAAACTACTGCAAAACTCTTTATTTGTCAAATTAGAAAAGAGTATGTTTCATGTCTCCAAAGTAGAATTTTTAGGATATGTAATCAGTCCGTCAGGAACAGAAATTGACCCAAAAAAGGTAGAAGCGGTGAGTTCTTGGCCTAGTCCCACTTCTGTAAAACAAATTCAGAGCTTTTTGGGTTTTGCTAATTTTTATAGACGCTTCATTCAGAATTTCTCACAAATCATTACCCATATCACTAAACTCCTTCGTAAAGGAGTAAAATTTGAATGGAATGAAGCAGCTGAAAAAGCCTTCCAAGAACTAAAAAATGTGTTCACTTCAGCACCAATTTTAGGACATCCAGATCCATCGAGTCCATTTATTGTAGAAGCAGACGCTTCACAATTTGCCTTGGGAGGGATCCTATCTCAGAGAGATAAAAACACAGGTCAGATGCACCCCATTGCCTATTATTCGCGAAAATTATCTGCTGCAGAACAAAATTATGCCATTGCAGATAAAGAATTATTGGCGATCAAAGCAGTTTTTGAAGAATGGCGCCATTACTTGTTGGGTGCTCGCCATCCAATCACAATCTATACTGATCACAGAAATTTACAATCTTTAAGATCTGTCAAAGCTTTGTCAGCCAGACAACTGCGTTGGACATTATTTTTTAATGATTACAACTTTATCATCACTTTTCGACCTGGCAAAGAAAATCATAAAGCAGATGCTTTATCTCGCATTGGTGAGAAGGAGACTGAGAATGAGTCTATCAATGATGCGCAACCTATCCTACCTTTATCATGCTTTCAAGCTGGACTTATTTCTGTAAATGTTATTCATGAAATTGAAGAAATAATTAAAACAAAATCTAAAGATGAGTGGGAAAAAGTTTATCCATCTGTACAATGGAAAGATAATTTGTTATTTACGAATGATCAGATTGTTGTACCAACAGCTTCAATTCAAAAATCTGGCATAGAAGTACATCATGACACTCTTTTGTCAGCTCATCCAGGTATTACAAAAACTTATCACTTAATCAAGAGAAAATTTTGGTGGCCTTCCATGTTCAACGTTATCAAAACTTTTGTCGAAACATGTGTTGTATGTATTCAGAATAAATCGTTACATGAAGCCCCCAGTGGTCTCTTACAACCCTTACCAATTCCCCCTCAGCCCTGGCATACGATCTCCCTTGATTTTATAGTTGAACTTCCACCTACTAAACAAGGTTTCACAACTATTCTAACTGTAGTGGATCAGTTTACTCGCATGGCTCATTTTATTCCTTTAAAAAAATTGCCTTCAGCTATGGAATTAGCAAGACTATTAGCTAAAGATATTATTCGTTTACATGGAATTCCATCAGTGGTCATTTCCGATAGAGGCCCTCAATTTATCTCACATGTTTGGAACAATCTGAGTAGAGCATTAAATATGGATTTACGTCTATCTTCAAGCTATCATCCACAGACTGATGGCTTGACGGAACGCACTAATCAGACCATAGAACAATTTTTACGATGCATTCTAAGAGATCATCAGGAAGAATGGTCAGATGTGTTATGGGCTCTAGAATTTGCTTACAATAATGGAGATCATTCTTCTATCAACATGTCTCCATTTTTCTGTACTTATGGTTATCATCCCAAAAGTATCCCTGACCAAACCATTACTTCAGAGGAAGTTCCATCTATTCATGAGCTTATCACTAAACTAAATTCCATTCATCAAGATGTTCAATTTCATTTGGCAAAGGCTAAAGAAAGTCAAAAATTATCAGCTGATAAAATTCGTTCTGCTCACCCTTCTTACCAAATAGGAGATAGAGTTTGGCTAGCAACTAAGAACTTGCGAATAAAAGGAAATAAGAAATGTAATCCCAGATTCATAGGCCCATTTAATGTGGAAAAAATAATTAACCCTGTAAGTGTCAAATTAACACTCCCACAACAGTATCGAATTCACCCAGTCTTCCATGTCTCTTTGCTTAAACCTTGTCATCCTGAAACCCGCATGACTAAACCTCCCCCTCCCGTTAGGGTAGAAGGGGTTCCAGAATTTGAAGTTAAAAGAATTTTGGATGCCAAAAGAATTCGTGGTAAACTATTTTACTTAGTAGACTGGAAAGGATACGGACCCGAGGAACGTTCATGGGAACCTTTAGATCATTTAAAGAACGCTCCCCGTTTGGTAAAAACTTTCCACACACGATATCCAGCTAAACCAAAGCCAATCCCAATGGTTTTAGGGGGGATCTTGAGAGGGGAGTACTGTCATGATTAGAGCATCTAGTCACACTCTTTTAGAGTATAAAAAGCCCACCCCTATCCCGTGCACCAGCACACCTTAATGTGATGTAATGCGTAGAATGAGTTTTATGCTTGTAAGTATTAAAAAGAGATTTAGGTGATTTAAAACTATACTTGGATTAATCATGAACACTGACACTGTTTCGAAGTATGTTAGACATTCAGTGGATACTTTTGACAAAGGACATGTGGAGTTTAAATTCCAGAAGACGCTTGCAGATGCAGAGTTCATCATTAAAATGCGAAGAGAACGCTTTATGTTAAAAAGCAAAATGCTGTGGAGCTTTGGGTCCCGGCAGAGCTTCTACTCGCTACCGGGATCAATGAGAAGGAGAATCAGAGTGCACACGTCACCACGTTGGAAACGTGGATGAACGTGTGAACGCTTGGGTGTGGTCTGCCTATAAAAGACCACACCCAAGTTCTAGAAGGCGCTTGGCCTTCTGTTATTTTGCTGGGAAGAAGTTCGTGCTGCACCTCTTCAAAACTTACCTGAAAGGCAGCGCGCAGAACTTCTTCACTCCTGACTCTGCTTCCAGGGAATCTTCTTTCTTCACGAAGACGTCTGGACCTGCAAAGACTCAAGAAAAGGAAAGCTAAGTACAAGTTAATTCTGGCGCCCTACGCAAGAAAGTCAACAATAATTTTTGGAACTTTTGATGTTCAATTTTGTTATCTTACAACAAAGATTGGAACGTTTAAGAAGAACTTTGTAGCTCGAGATTACAGACATTTTGAGTTCATTTTAGAAGAACAATTATAGTGGTTTAGCGAATTGAGATTAGAAGGCATGTTGTTCTTTCCTTCTGCTTATTTTTTCCATTTAATAGGTGCTGGTTAACAAAAAGAAACACAAAAACACAAGTGAGTAATATTTAAGTGTTATCCAAGTGTCATCCACAGTTATTTAAAGAGTCTTGTGACGTTAAACTCAGAATCTTACTAGTGTTTACTCTCTTCTTCAAGAGCTTCCTGAGATTTCACCACCTTGAAGTTAAGACGCACAACATCTACTCCCCAACTCAGCTAACCAGTCCCTCAAAGACATACTCGGACGTAGGATTTACAACTTCTGATCGCAGGTAGGCCTTTTTAATAGTTTAGAATAAAACTGAAAACTCACTTTAGGAAGTAGTTTAAAAGACAGAATACCCAGAACAGATTACTTAGACTTGTCCCTTGTTGCCTCGCAGGTCGACAGCAAGGATCCACTACAACAAACGTCCAGTATCCGGCCCTCCTCCCCAGTTTCTATCTGTTAACTAGTGTAATATTACAATCCACCAGTTATAAAATAGGAATCAGGGAAGTTGGCTCATTGCGTCTCTGCAAAACTCTACACCACGCAACTAAGCAGGTAAGAGTGTGTGGTTCCTTGACAGTCCTAGAGTGTCTGTTACTCAATTTATCTATCTATATATGCTACCGAAATATCTTCAAAAAAGAATCCATTGAGCTGTTATAAAAGACAGAAAACAGGGTCAACTAGGGTGTCCGAAGGGGAAGCTCCAATGCACGTTTTAAACTGCTCCAATATAATTTTGTGCATCAGACATATCTCACCCCACGGATGCTGACCATGATTTATTCAACACGCTCAGGGGGGTGCCAATGATGTGGGTCGTTGGAAGCTCATTTCCTCCATATGAGATGGACCTGTCCGTTCCTTGCTTACTACTGGACAGCCATACTAGCGCCTGGGGGACACTACAGTCTGGGTGGTTCCCATGGAGATCCGACAGGTGCTACTGGGCTTACGTCCTACCCCAATGAACAAGAAACTGAGCAGATGATTTGATCTTTTGAAATTGGTGTTAGCTAAAAGGTGCATTGCAATAGCGTGGCTTCGACCTGCACCCCCACTAGTTGAGACGTGGGTGAGGGATGTGTGTGAGTGGACAACCGCAGAGGCAGCACCAATGAAGTACGTTCGGAAAGATGAAAAACTGGACGATGACCTTCAGGCGTGGTCTTTTAAGCTGTCTGATTTGAGAGAGCGGCGGATCCCAGGAGGGCATGGTACCGCACATAAGTGAGGAACCCAGTTGACCTAGGTGCGCTGACCGTTGAATGATGAGCGATGAGCCGCAATTGAGAGAGCATTAGGATACCCAGGATATATAGGTACAGTTTACCCTTTCAACTACACAATGTCTTGGCAAGGGGGCAGGGTGGGAGATAGGGGAGTTAATCTGGTAAATATTGGCATGGAGTTCCATGGACTAGAGCAAGAGGGGATGCTTTGTTTTTGTCTAAGCACTGTATAATGTAACTGCAGTGGATCCTACTTAATGACTATCTTGTTTTAACGAGAGGATTGGGATCCTTTCCATGCATGGGACCGATGGGTTGCTACCCTCCCCTTCTCCTCCTTCTTAGATACTATGGGGATTATCGGTGACACTAAATTTCTGTTCAGTTACAGTTGTGCGGGGGAGGTGGAAGGGGGGTGATGGATATTCCTCTGGTGAATTCCTGTGACAGCATTGTCTATGTGATTCTCAAATGCCAATAAAGTTAAATGAAAAAAAGAGAGAAAACAGAAATGCATGTTAATGACACATATTTAAAAGTTTCAGGGTAGAGTTCAAATGTCTGAAAAATAAATATTTATGTTAATATAAAAGCTGTAACACTGTAAAACACTTAAATATTTGTTTGAAACATATAATTTTCTGTTCTCAGTTTTTATACTTGTATATCGTACACAATATACTGCATAAATAATCATCATTGAACAGTTGGGAAAAAACTCTGGCCGCGGATATTTTGCGAGGATTTCACGATTCATTGTGAATGCGCACCAATGGGAATGCTCTGATTGGCTGGACTCAATGTGAACAGAAAGTTGCTGCCGCAATTTTAATGATCGGGAACAGTTCCCGGGGCTGAACATTTCTGTGAAAGCTAACATAAGGGGTCAGGGTGGAGGTACTCTGACCCCATGTTTGAGAAATGGGAGTATTAGTGTCACACATTATGTGTTGAAAATAGATTTTTTTGATGGCGTGCGATATTGGCAACGACACTTCACTCTCCTGTGTGGCCCCCTGTGTACCATCGCGGGTACATTGCGAATATACAACATCATCGCCAATATTGGTGAAAATATAAAAAATATATATTTGAGCACACTGGCCAGACACTCACACACTCATGTATGCACTCACAAACTCACTCAGACACTTATACACCCATTCACATACCCACTCACACACTTATACATTCAGTCACATACCCACTCAGATGCTCATGCACCCACTCACATACCCACTTACAGACTCACTCGGAGAGTAATGCACCCATGTACGGACCCACTCAGAGACTCATGCACCTACTTGGAGACTCACTCAGACTCATGTGTGCAGTCTCATACCCACTTAGTGACTTTTATACCCACTCACAGACCCACATGGGCACTCATGCACACACTCAGCTACTCATGGACCCACTTACAGACTCAGTCAGAGAGTTACGCACCCATGTACATACCCACTCAGAAACTGTTGTGCCCACTTACAGACCCACTCACACACTCACGTATGCACTCACAGACCCACTGAGACACTCATACACCCTCTTACAAAGCCACTCAGACACACACACACCCACTCACACACCTATGCAGTCACGATAATGCTTAGTCACAGACCCTCTCAAAGACTTACGGACTCAGTCACTCACTCATATACTCTGAAACTCACCCACCCACTCACAAACTCACTCAGATATACATACACCCACTCACTCATCCACTCAAGGCTCATGCATCCACTCAGAGGCTCACCCAGACACTCTCCCTCCCAGTCACAGACCCACTCAGACACTCATGCATGCACTCACTCCCCAATCAGATATCCACTTAGATACTCATGTATCCACTCACAGATCCAGTCTGATAGTTATATACTTACTTACAAATGCAGTAAGGCACTCATGCACCTACTCACAGATTGAGTGAGAGACTTATGCAACCAATCACAGATCCATTGCGACACAGATGCAGCCACTCACAGATGAACTGAGGCAGTCACGCAGTTTGTGACTGAAGCATTGACAGACTGATGCACCGTCTTACAGATTCACTGAAATACCTATACAGTGAATGAGAGATTTACTGATACAGTGATGCATGTAGTTATAGATTACACTGAACACGTTATGCACTGTGTTGTAGAGATATTAAGGGAGTTGTACATTATACACTCATTTAGATAGTAATGTGTTTAGTCTGTTGGGTATTATCCATTTTGCAGTTATAAGTTTTGAATGTAGTGGTGGCTATTGAATGTAGGCATTTGTTTTGTCATTTCGTGACGTATTCACAGCGATCGTGGCTACTAATATCATTGTGACGTCCGGCGTCACCACAAAAACGGAAAATCAGTTTAAATGATTGTTTTTATACAAACTCCCTACTAAAATATTACTTTAAACAGTGCAGTAATGAACCCATAGTGTCTAAAATAATGTAAAATGTGTGCATATATGTGTTTTACACGTCTTAAAAAAGGCGCAATCGTTGCAGTTAACGAAGTCATCGTGACTCTCAGCGTCACCCCGGAAACAGGAAGTAGGGTTCAAACACAGTTTTTTAAAAAGTTACTACAAATATATGTGTACAAACATGTTCTTTAAATTAGTAATGTGTGTATTGTAATAGTTAGAATGACATTTTAAAGTTATAGTTTTTTAATGTGGTAGTGGTCGTTGAATGTTTGCATTTGTTTTGCAATTTTGCAACAGGATCACCGATCATCGTGACGTCACCGTGAATTTTAAAAATTCCAAAAACAAATCATTTTACAAGAAAATTAACAACATTTTGGGCCCTGGGTGGCTCTGACAAGAGCCTTTGTGTTGAGAGTGTGTATAAGACAGCTAAATATCAGACTAAATATCAGACTGTATGCAAAGTTTCAGGTTGCCTAGAAACACCCTGTCTCTTCGTCTGTAAAGTGAACTCCATCACCTCATGCATGTCAAAACGCAAAGTGTTATTGTAGATAGAGCCCATTTTATGGTCTCTGAGGAAAGCAGAAACAGTTTTATTAACATGTTTCCTGGCTTTGTCAATCCGTGGACACAATTGTTTTGACCACTTCCATTTCTGTCTTTGGCATATATTAGAGTACACCAAGATAGTGTGAGGGAAACGCCACATCAGGTTTCTTTTATTAGGATTTCCAGCTCTACCTCAGTCAATGTGCCTAGGTCATTGCCACCACAGTGCACAATCACAAGGTGAGGAACAATCCACACTCTATGTATTTTGAAGTGAAGGAGCAATAGCAGTCAGGAGAAGGCTGGAGCTGAATGAAGTAGTTTTCCAAATGAAAAGCAGTTAAAATGGAGGTGTTTTTTTTTTAAAGAGATATTTCATTGGATGCTGTCAGTAAGTAGGGGACAGCACCCCCAATTGCATCCATCCAAGGGCTCTAGGGAACTCAGAAGAGCCCTGACAAGGTGGGATATACTGCTTCCCCAGACCAATGTGACAATTTTTTTTTTTTGAAAGATGAGTCTGAGCTGTCAGGTTTAAGAGAAGATCTATCTGAAGAAGACACATGTTCTGGGGTCTCCGGAGGTATTAGTAGTAGTGTTAAGCATCCTACAAAGCAGAAACGATCAGTGACTTTGCAGAAGCGGAAAATAAGGAGCAGACCTACCAGCAAGGGGGCCGATTCAGCTTGGGACACCAATGTAGTCTCAGCTGTTCCCCAGCATTTGATTTTGGACTATTCCGCAATCCAGCAAGTGTATGAAGAGACCGGAGGCCAACCCCCGGACGAGACCCTTATAGGCTCTACAGACTCCCCTACTATGGAACTTATCTATAGCACACTAAAACAAGTGCAGGGGGTAGCCCGAGCCGAGAATTGAAGGGCTCATCTTGCTACCAAAAAATTTCAGGGGGCAATACATAAAGTTAGTAAGATATGTTCAGACATGGTGGAGAGAGTGTCAGTGGTAGAAGCACGGACAGTGGTGATAGAGGAGGCTACTGGCAAGTTACAAGCACATGTAGATAAACATGACTCTCAACTCGTTGATGTCTAATGGAAGCTAGAGGGTTTTCAAAATTGCCAGGGGCGTAACAATTTGCGATTTATGGGTCTAGCCGAAAATGTTGAAGGGAGTGACACTAGGGCTTTCCTCGTTGGTCTGCTTAAGGGAGCTTTTCCAGCTCTCCCTAATTGGAATTGGGACGTGGAAGTACAATGAACACACAGGTTCCCTTTAATGTTGAGGAAAACTCGACAGGTGGATCAGGTGGAAAAATCTAGGGTGAGCTTGGTTTTTTTGGGCAATTTTTTATTGCAAGAAGCAGTATTTTAAAAAGCTCGGCTAGATGCCAAACGCTCACATGATGGCTATACCTTTTTTGTTCGGCCCCATTTCTGCCATGCCACAGTTGAGAGGAGGTGACGGTTGTGTCAGATGTTCTCCCCTCTCCAAGGGGCAGGCTGCCAGGTGTTTTTGCTCAATCCTGCCAAACTAAAGGTTATTTTTAATAGCAGAACTTAGGGGCATATTAACAATAGACGGCGATAAATATCGCAAAGCGCGCTTAGCGCTTTTTTATTTATCGCCGTCTATCGCTGGAATTTATCGCCCGGTTAGCGCGTTATCAACAACGCGTATCACCGAGGCGATAAAAATTCCAGCGATAGATGGTTTTCCAGCGATGTTCCAATGAAAACGGCGAAAACCTTGCTGATACGACCCTGTGGTCGTATCAGCATAATCCACCCCCAATGACAGCTATAGGGAAGTCAGCATTTTAGCAGACGTTAGTTTTCGGCGAAAACCGCGGTTTTCTCCAAAAACTAACGTCTGCTAAAATCCTGGGGCCACCTTGTAAATATCGCGATGTGCATTTAGCGATATTTAACAAGGTAGTCTGTCAGGGGTACGCCCAGTGACGCCCACTTTGCATCTCATTAGAGATACAAAGCGAGGCGTCGGCAAAACGGCTGCTAACATGCGCTAATGCATGTTAGCACCGGCTTGCAAATAGGGCGAAAACATTATCTCCGCTTTTTTGGCCAAAAAAGCGGAGATAAGGCCCTTGAAAATATGCCCATTGGTCTTTTACTTTAGAAATAAGGGCATGAGAATTTCTGGCTGAAATCTCAGCCAGTCCTGAAAGTTCTGAGGGGGGAGAATCAGGCAGCGGTGAGAAGGTTCTTTGCTAAATATATAAGGGTGTGTGATATGGTATCCACTAGTTTGATAAGGTGGTATGGTGGGGGCTTTCCTCCCTGCCAGCTGGCTTTTCACTGGGTATTATTTACCTAGCTTTCCCCTTTGATTTTTTTTGTTTGTTGTTGTGGTGGTTGCCTTTGTTTAACTGAATGACTAGGTTTTTTTTTGATGCACCAGAGCCAATGGGGCGTGAAAGTGGCGCCGCAGTGGGTGTCATCAATAGGGTCATTAGTGATTGTTTGCTTGATCATGGTTTGGGGTTGGCGGGAGGGGGCTTTGGGAGGGCTTGGGGGAGTGGGTAGTGGAGAGGGTAAGAGGGGTCGAGGGACAGTGGGAGGAAGGGGGAGGGGGCAAGCAGACAATGATATAAACATGGTTAAGCATCTGAAGTATGAGATAGTGAAATGCTTAATTGATTTATTTCGGAACATATGGTGGTGTTATTTTTTTCTTCAATGAGTAATCTTCGTATAGCTTCAATCAACATCTGTGGGCTCAATGATCAGTTAAAAAGGCAATGGTTGGCCATTCATTTATGTATGTTAAAGGCTGATATAATTTGCATGCAAGAGACCCACAAAGAGAACGCACAGCAAAATATTCTTGGCGGCCTGGGTTTCCAAATGGTTTGTTGTACTACCCAAGGGGCACGCACTCGGGTGTTGCTATTTTGACAAGAAAGAGGGCCTGCAATTTTCCTTTTGGTCATGCACAGCCAAATTTGGTCGTTGGGCCATTACAGAATGTAATTCCCCCTCAGGTTCCTTTACGCTCTGTTCTATATATGGCCCAGTACTGGATGACCCGACAATTTTTAACTCGTTAAATAATGAATTAGCGCTATGGCCTTTGCCACTTATTGTATGTGGGGACTTCGATATTAATTTAACCAATAGGGCATTCAAACTAGACTCTAAAGTCTATCAAGGTAGAAAACCGAAAGTCTATAGGGCCCTGGTTAACTTAATGGTAAATCATGGGTTGGAGGATGTATGGGGGAAAAAAATAACACTGGATCCTGGTTATACTTTTTTCTCCGCCCCCCCATAGGGTGCATGTCAGGCTAGATTACTTCTTTATCTCAGAAGAGCTGGTACCAAATTCAAGAATTTTTAAATTCTCTAGGGTTATGTCAGACCATAATCCACTGGCACTTGAGGTTGAAAGGACACTTACACCTAAGGCTACAATCAATATAAAGTCAGGGAAGGCCACTGGGACGAATATGACTCGTTATTTCGCATACCATTACTTCGCAGCTTTTTACTTCAATGTTTTTACTTAGCAAATACCGTTACTACGCAAGTTTTTAGTTTGCATACCTTTACATTGCAAGTGTTAATGTATGCGAACTAAAAACTTGCCTAGTAATAAAAACAGACATTTACCCCTCTTATTTTTCCTAACCCCTTTTTTGAATGTCAAAAAAAAAACAACACTACACTAAATACTAAATACAAATACACTACCCTACACATCACAAACTCTAAAACACTACCCAAACCCTCAAACACTATACTTCCCTACACTACTCAAACACCACTACACTACCCTAAACCCTAAATCACTACCCCCAGCACGACACTGCCCCTACCCCAAATCCTGTCCAACTCCCAAACACTACCCTGCACGCACCCAGACACTACCCTAAACCCTAAAACACTACCCTACACTACACAAAAACCACAACACTACCCTAAACCCTAAAACACTACCCCTAGCACGACCCTGCCCCTACCCCCAAGACGGTCCCTACACTGAAACACTACCCTGCACAACCTCCCGACACTACCCTAAACCCTAAAGCATTACCCTACCCTACACTACACTAACACCACAACACTACCCTAAACCCTAAAACACTACCCCCTCACAACCCTGCCCCTACCCCCAAGACTGTCCCTACACTTAAACACTACCCTGCACGACCCCCAACACTACCCTAAACCCTAAAACACTACTCTACACTACACTAACACCACAACACTACCCTAAACCCTAAAACACTACCCTACACTAACACCACAACACTACCCTAAACCCTAAAACACTACCCCAGCACGACACTGCCCCTATCCCTATCCCCATTCCTGTCCCTACTCCCAAACACTACCCTTCAAGACCCCAGACACTACCCTAAACCCAAATACACTACTCTACACTACACAAACACAACTACACTACCCTTAAACCAAAAGGACTACCCCCTGCACGACCCTCCCCCTACCCTAAACCCTTAAATACTACACAGCCCCTCTTACCTCTCTCTCCTCGGTTCCTGTCTTCTCCGGCTTCCTGCGTCGTCAGTGTTGCATGTCGTTGTGATGAAACGGAAGCGCGTCCGTTTCCACACAACGATGTGGATAGCCTTTACTTCACAAGCGCTACAACGCATGCGATGTATCAACTTGCGTAGTAAAAGCTACGCGTTGTAACATCGCATGCGTTGTAACGCTTGCGAAGTAATGGTACGCAGTGTAACAGTCGCGTAATAATTAACCCTGGGCAAAGCACTACG
The DNA here is from genome assembly GCA_963921515.1 of Calotriton arnoldi. Taxonomy (NCBI): domain Eukaryota; kingdom Metazoa; phylum Chordata; class Amphibia; order Caudata; family Salamandridae; genus Calotriton; species Calotriton arnoldi. The sequence continues at coordinate 41,874 of CAWUFW010018899.1, read as the reverse complement.
CTACGCTCGCGTAGTTTGCAAAGTTTGCGCTACTTCGCACAACGCGAATTGCACGTAGCACAGTGCAAACATGCGTAGCGCACGCAGCGTAGCGTAGTGCAGCGGTCATTTTTTGCTCGGTCGCGGTCCTCAACGTCAAGTTGGCGACCGCGAGCAAGCAAAATGACATCCCGGCGAGACTTTTTCCTCGTTCGCGATCAGCAACATCAAGTTGCCGATCGCGAGCGTGGAAAATAAACCTCCCGGCGAGATTCTCAACGTGGGGAGGTCAGGTTTCTCATTGCAAGTGGTCGCGTATGCTCGCGACCGCTCGCGATGAGAAACTACCAGTCCGCGTTGAGAAAGCTGCTGCTCGAGTAAAAATCTACTCGAGCGGCAGTAAAAGACAGCTCGCACTGTGCAAGATGCCGTTTTCAATGATTGCACAGTGCGGACAAGCATCCGGCACTGTGCAATCATTGCGAACAGTGCACTACGCAGTTCGCGTAGTGCTATGCGTAGCTCGCGTAGTGCGAACTGCACTTTGCGTAGCTTCGCGTAGCGCTACTTCGCGAACTACGCCCAGGCTTAGTAATAATGGATGTTTACCCACTGGCACGGATCTTATTCCAGGGGAGTTTTACAAAACCTTCTCTGCAGAGCGTGGTACTAGACAAGGGTATCTTTGTTCCCCCCTATTCCTTGCTTTGTACATCGATCCCCTTATCAGGCAAATTCAATACGGTTCAGCAGTTTTGCCAATAAACTCACCTGGGGGGAGGGGGAGAGACAAAAATTCTTGCTTATGCCTATTGATTTGGCTATTGCTACCCCTGATCCTAGAAGCGCCCTGCTAGAAATCGAAAGGGAAGCCAGGAGATTTTGGAGTTTTTCCAGGTACTTGCTAAATCAGGAAAAGACACAGGTTGTAATCAACAAGGAAACAGTATTTCTGGATAGACGGGTGGCAGAAGCTTCGGTCTATTTAGATGTCACTATTAAGGAAGACGTGGAAACAATTGTGGAATGCAACTTGGCCCCCTTGATACATAAAAGTAAGATGAATTTTGGGAGATGGAATAATTTGAGACTTTCTGTGATAGGGCGGAGCAACGTTATTAAAATGATTTTTCTACCCAAAATTCTATATTTTTTTCGGGCCATCCCATTGGAAGTGGGAAACAAGTGGTTCAAAGAACTTGACGGGATGCTAACACATTTTCTTTGCGCATATGCTAACCCTAGGAGGGCGTTAACATTCATGACCCTGCCAAGAGAACGTGGTGGTTTGGCAATCCAACAGTTGACCATCCTTCTGTAAGAAAAGGAGATAAGGTCGGGGGTATACTACTCCTTCGATACATGAATTATTATTATTAGGTGAAAAAATCTGAGGGTGTCTGTTTCGGCAGATTGAGTTTGGCTATTACGAGAGAGTCTGGTTCAAGGTACTGGAGGCTGCCTTTCATATCCGGGTTAAGGTCCGGAAAAGAATAGGTATTAGTCGTTTTAATTTTTATACACCAATCCATCGTAACCCTCTTTTACCCAGAATGTTTTGAGAAGCAGGTGTTAATAAGTGGGCAATTCCTGGCCATTCAAGTTTGGCAAAAGCAGAGTCGAAACTGGTTGATTAGGTATTAACAGGGCAAGGGGTAGAGAATGCTCTGTTGGAAGTAGCAGTAGCTAGAGCGGCAATCACTGATATTTCTGGAATAAAAAGCCACAGATAAATATATGGTGTGGCGAGAAAAGTTTTATGAATATAATTAGAAGGTTGGGCGACTTTTGGCAACTAGAACTAGACATGGGCCATACTGACTGGGGGACTTTGTCACCACAGGCATGGTAAAGACATTTGAGGCTATACAGCTGAATTTTAAGCTTGATCATTAGGAATTTTTTTAATACTTACAGATCAGAGATTTTTTGAGGAAAAAAGGAGGGGGACTGGTGGGGTTCCGTAGGGTAGAAATTGTTAAGATGATTATTGGTGGAGATACCCCAATTGAAACCATATACCGTGTTTTGAACAGCACGATGCAGGATGGATGCGAAAGATGAGATAAATTCACAAACCAATGATTTGGCTATTTCACTAGATGGGTCCCAATTTTATTTAATATCTGCTAATCTACAGGCTCAACATTTTAAAACCTGCATTAATCTATATATAACCCCAGGGAAAATAGCAAAGTGGGGAGGGATAACAGGAACAGGGTGCCCAAGATGCCGGGAGCATGGGGCAGGCATAGTGGATATGCTGGCTGGATGCCCAGAATTAGGGGGTCTTATAGACGGAATTGATGAATTTTTGGCAAATAAATTGGGTGTGGATACAGTTTTATCTCCCTAGCTAATGCTCTTAAGGGTTCATGATGACGTAGTACCAATTAAAGCTCAGCCTTTTATGTTTGTCGTAATGGCAGTACTTAGGCTGTGTTTGAAAACAGCCTGGCTTGACCCTACCCCTCCATCATTTCACCAATGGCTAGCGTGACTATTGTCTATTTATCATTTGGAAAACGCAGTGTATGTTTGGAAAGGCAAGATTACCCGGAACAAAATGTCCAAAGTATGGGCCCCCCTGAATGACTGGAATTTTCTAAGCACTTCTGGGGAATGACCTAAGAAAAAGAGGGGGGAATTGCTTCTACAGGCAATGATGGAGATATAACAGTCTAAAATAAAAGACATGATTTCATTTGTTGTCTTTCTCATGATCATAGAGTGTAAAGTTGAAGAGGTTGTCATTTTATGGTTGCTTTCTATGAGAGTGGTGTACTATTCTTTTGCTTAGATTTTACAAATCTTAACTGTGTCAAAACTATTTTAAAATTATTTAAGATATTTAAGAAAGAGCTAAAACAACAATATAATTTACAAACTCAATTCACTGGTATGTACAGAACTTTTTAGTTATTTAACAAAAATTACATTAGAAATGAAGATGTATATGGGAGTTTGATAAAAAAAAAGAGTATCACAGTGATATGAAAAAAATTATATGAGATAAACTGTATCTATCAGAGGATATGTAATTAAGATGTTAGTACGAAATGTTTTGAGAGTAAGAGAAAAATGAATTAGTGACCCTTTATTCCATTGTGTAGTTTATAGAAAAATAGGTCATTAGAAAAGGATAGATACACTGAAACAGATACTTTGATACTGACAGAAGGAGTTCAATAATGAGTTACAGATATAGCCACATCTGTTATGTACGTAACAGCAATGGAGATACTTTACAGTCACCCAAGCATTACTCAGGCACTCATACAATAAATCAGCCACTACTCAGGCAGTTATTGAATCACTCACACACTTATTCCATCACTCAGGCACTATACACACACTCTTCCAATCACTGAGGCACTAATTATGTACTCATTGAACTATGCAGGCAACACCCATGCATTCATCCAGGCTAGCCATTCACATATACAGTCGCCAAAGCTGTACTTATGCAGTTATTCAAACACCCATGCACAACCTAGGCACTCATCCAAACACTCTCTTATAACCCATGCACTCACCCAAATACTAAGGCACAACCCATGCACTCATCCAAACACTCAGGCACTAGTCATGCACTCATCCAATTACAAAGGAAGTACCATTGCAGTGAACCTATCACCCATCCAGTATCTATCCTTTCATCCAATTACTGAGGCAATACTCTTGCACTAATATAATCACCACAGCAGCAGACTTGCTTTTATCCAATCACTCAAGTTTAACAATGGACTTATGCAATCACTCAGACATCAGTCATGCACTCATGTTTTCAGCCAGGCACTACTGCTGCAGTCATTCAATTGTATAGGCAATACACATGTAGTTTTGTAATCACCCAGGTACTAACTGTTCAATTAACCCAAAACACACGGGCATCATGTAATGTACTCATTCAGTCACTGAAAAACTACTCATGCATTCATGCAATCTGCCAGGTTCTATGTATGCACTTAAACAATGATGTACACACTATGCATACTCTGAAAAAATCACGTATATACTACGCATGTAGTCCTGTTATCACCCAGGTACTAGAGTTGCACTCATTTAATCATCCAACCACTATCTATGCATGTATTGAAGCATTGAGGCATTAGTTATGCACTTATCTAATCATTTAGGCAGTAGTCATGCACTCATCCAAATACCAAGTTAGTAGCAATATAGTCATGCAAATACACAGGCACTAACTATGCAGATATGGAACCACCGATGTAGTTCCCACATACTCAGGAAACCATCTAGGCACTACCTATATTCTGAGGGAATCACCTAGGCACTATCTATGGACTCATCCAATCATTCAGGGAGTATTGTTGTACTCAACCCCAAACACATGAATTTACAAGTTTTAGTGAGGAATATGTACTCTTTTAGAACCATCTGGTGAATTATATATGTAACCTGTCACACACTGTTTGTATGTAAGAATTAGTGAACTATATGCTGTGATACAGATTAATGTGCAGATTTTTACATGCAGTGTTTCTTAAAATTTAAATCTGACACAGCTAAGTAGAAAAGTAGTGAAACACTAAATCTACCAGTGGTAAAGAGGGACAGATATAGCTCTAATGTTGTGTTTTCAGGTTTACAGTATTGAGACACTGTATGTACTTTTACAGTTTGGTTGATGTTTATTTTAAAATTTACTACAAAAGGGATAAAGTGGTCTTTTAGTGTGTATTATTGAGAACTGAGATATGGTGCAGCTGAGCAGTAGGAGAGGGTGCTATAATATTAAAAGATAGCTAATAAATTACGTTTTGTGTTTTGGTTTGGATTTGGTGCATTAAGGTAAGTGCTTGTAGTTATGTAGCTAGGTTCATCTGTAGATTTGAAACTGCAACATAACATTAAAACTGTTTTTGTATTATGTGTAAGCCAGTAGTAAAGTAGTTTGTACACTGGCTAGAATAAAAATTCAAATATGCTTATTTTTTCTTAACAGAACCATATCTGCATAACTACAGACATAATGCCTACACAAGCTCAGAGGAAAAAGGAACAGAAGCAACTGCAGTATCTATGCAGAACTGAGACACAAAATGGGCAAAATGAAGAAAAAGTAGTGAAAGAAAAAAGATCTACTGGTAAGATGACAAAGTCATTTCTTAAAAAAGTATGTGGCCATTTCCAAAGATTACGAAATAATGAAAATAAAATTCAAACTATGAGAAAGAATAAGAGTGAACAAAATCTATATAACAAGAACAGGATAGAATGTAACAAAGATGGACACACCTTAACCAGAAGACAGAAGCAGTTTAAGGATATCAGAGCCTAGATGTTTTGTAGTAAAGTAGTTATAAATTTACTGAGAACTATGAAAAAGTATAGAAGAAGAAGAGAGGCAGTGAAACAGAAAAAACAAGTTGAGAGAGTAGTTGAGAAGGCCTTTGCTTTGAAGAGGAAGCTTTTCATTTTGATTATAAATAAAATGAAGACTCTTGACAAAATGGTGTTGTGCATGAGGAGACAAAATCAGAAAAAAAGATTAGTGAATTAAAGTAACTTTTGTACAGTTTTTAGTAAAGAATGGATTCATACTTCTAGTACAGAGCCTTTCTTTAATAAAGAAAGCTATCTCCAGGATAATAGATTAGTTCATGCTATTGATGACAGAGGATGCTGTTATGAAATCAAGAATGGCACTCCTATAGCGAAAGAGGTGATGGTACCTAGAAATGTAGAACAAGTTATTGGAGAAGAGGTACAAGGAAGGCGGAGTCAGGCGCCTGTATACAAATGAAAGTGTAGTAGTGTTTGTAGTATTCAACAGCAATCCATTGATACATTAAGGAAATTTCAACATATCTTTCCAAGGCAAAGATTAAAACACAAAATAAGTACTTTACAAGGATTGGATAGTTTGCAAGATTAGAACGCATACACATCTGCAGGGACACTCACTAGCTTGTTTATCAAACAAAGTGTGCCAAAGCACCTTTCATCATTTCAGGATGTAAGCTGTACATCACTCAACAATGCAAACTTTAGTTAGGAGGTTGTACTAAGTGAAAACTCCTGTTTTATGTTTAGGACAAATTAATTGAGCACTTTTGCATGGTACTCTGGCAGACGTAGATTGAAGAGTTGTTAAGAAGAGGAGTTGCAGAACAGGACACAGATATTAAAATTGATAGTTTTGAAGAAAAGATTACAAAATTTAACACAGTGTGGTCTGAAAAACCAGAGTAGGTTTGTATATGTTGTCGACATACTCACTACAAGATACAAACACGGACTGTTGACTTGTATTTAAAAAGTAAAAAGAAAATAATGATAACTGGCAAAAGTTAGCTGTGTATTTATTTGTAGAGGAACGCTTTGACTTGTCCATATGGCAAATTATATGTAAGTATTGTTACAATAAATTAAAAGATTAAAAAAATGCCTGCTGATGTAGAAAAATTATGAAGGGCCGAATTTTTTTTTTTTTTTAAAAAACACTTTGATTCTTTGCAGCTTTGCAGCATTGCGAAGGGCCGTTATGGACTGCTCTCCAGCACTCACTACAACTCCACAATCCTTGCTGTATGATGCCATCCGGGAAAACTCTGGAGCCAAATCTTGAAGCTGACATTGGACCTCTGGAGGGACTCTCTGCCCCGGTGTTGTTGTGGCTGCTATTATAGTTGCCTTCTTGCTGCTTTGAGACGATTGCCATGGTATGTTTTTAGATGGTAAAGCATGGACGTAGTCGCGCAAGAATATTTCTTATTTGTACCCCTTGACAAAGTCTTGTCACATATTGTGCATTGCGCAAATTTGGCAACTGTTTTTGATTCTCCCGACGGAATCCTGAAGAAATCCCAGGCAATGCTTGATTTCTTCTGGGGAGGCCCCTCATCTGCAGAGTCACCCGAATCCACCTGTTGGACTTCCTGGTCCACCTGCTGTTCCACCTGATCTCCCTCTTCTGGCTGAGCTGCCATAATATGCAAAAAAAACACTCCAACAAATGCTAGTGAGCTGCTCACAATGAACTTCTCTTAACGAATGTTCAAGATGGATAAATGGCTGTGTTCTTCCTATTCTCTGATAGTTGAAAAGTGTATCATCCAATCATATTCCTTTATTTCCCGGTTACATGATCTTCGCAACGATTGGCGTCTTTGCGAAGACTGGAAATTGAACTGAATGATATTTTATTTGAAAATAAGTGCTCAAACATAGGTGTTAAGCAACTGATTTTAAAACCCAAATGTGGATCATACAATGTAAATTGTTTAAACATGTGTTATACACTTCACCAAAAACACACATGTGGTACCACATGCATATTTTTTTGCTGTGCCCCGAGGTAATGTCTTGTCACATATGCTGCACTTCATCAATTTAGCTGTAAAACTGTGTAAACCAATGAATTTTCTTTGTTTGGTAGTTATGTTCTATTTGTGAGTTCCGATGTTGAAAGTTATTTTTTTTAACTATTGTTTTTTACAAGTGTGTTGTTAAAATAAAGTTAAACAGCTAGAATAAAACTTTCTGTAAACTATGTCTATATATCTGTTTTACACTTTGTCAGTTGCATTTTGTATTCGTGACTACTGGCAAAATTGTGACCTCCGGTGTTGATGTCAAGAAGGAAAATGCATTTTTAATTTAGTTATTTCAACAAATGAATACAAAGGGGAAAGTTAAATTAGTAACTTACTAAATAGCTACACTGAAACTTTATGTAAAATATGTCTACATATGTGTTTTACACTTTGTCAAAAACACCAGGTATTCGCAGTGGGTCCTTGGCAATTGCACTCATTGAACCACACAAGTACTACCTTTGCAATCATACAATCACCCAGGCACTACTCATGCACTTAGATAATTACCCAAACATTACACGCTCATTCACAGACCCATACAGCCACTCACACACCCACTCTCAAAGTTTACAGGTTACAGAAAGGAAATAAAATTGAAAATGCCTTCGAAATTCACTGAAAAAACCAAAGGTTACTCGGACATTATAGTTAGGAATTAGCATTAAAAAAACTTTAGAAATTCACTGAATAAACCAAAGGTTTCTGGGACATTATACTTAGCAAATATAATTTTAAAAAACCTTAGAAATTCACTGAAAAAAACAAAGGTTACAGAGGCGTTATAGTTAGGCTCAAGTTTCACTCGTACAAAACCAGTAAAATTCAGCAGTTATAGTTAGCTGAGCTAACTATGACTCACGCCCCCGCAAGGCACTGCTTAAGACCTCACATATTAAATCACCCGTGACATGGTCAGTGACATCACTGATGACATCACTAATGAAATCTCAAATGACATCACTGATGACATCATCCAGTGACTGTGAGTGTTTTTAAAAACGTTTATGAGTGTTAAATATATATTCCAAGGTGTATTACTGAATCAGTGGGCGTATGAGTATTTGTATGAATGATTCACTGGGTGTGTGACTGACTATATGAGTGAGCGATTAGGTGTCTCAGTGAATGTATGGGTGAGTGACTAGGTTGTCTAAATGTCTGTATCAGTCTGTCAGTTGCTGTCTAAATGGCTGTATGGGTTGGTGAGTGGGTATGTGAATGGCAGTATGGGTGATTCATTTGTTGCCTGAGTACCTGTATGGGTGTATGAATGTCTGTGTGGGTGGGTGAAAGGGTGTGTGACTGCCTGCTTGGATGAGTGAGTGGGTGGGTGAGTCAGTGGCTGTATTGGTTAGTGAGTGTGTCTGTGAGGAGCTGTATGGGTGACTGAGTCTGTGTTTGGCTGTGTTGGTGAGTGAATGGATGTGTCAGTGGAATATGAGTGAGTAATTGCATATGTGAAAGGCAGTATATGTGAGTGTTGGACTATATGAGTGCATGTGTGAGTGAGTGATTGTGAGAGTGGCTGTATGGGTGAGTGTGTGCTTGTGTAACTGACAGTATGGGTGAGTGAGTATGTGTTAGTATCTGTATGAATAAGTGAGAGGATGTGTGTATAACTTTTTAAGTGAGTAAGTTGCTGTTTGATTGAATCTATGGGTAAGTGAGTATGTGTGTGGGTAGCTCTCTGGGTGACTGACAGTGTGTGAGTGGCTGTATGAGTGGATATATCAGTGCCTGTATTAGTGAGTGAGTTGGTGTATGAGTGGCTGTATGGGTAACTGAGTGGATGTGTGTGTAGACCTATGAATCAGTGAGTGGGTGTGTAAGTATTGGTATGGGTTTGTCAATGGTTTTGGGAATGGTAGTGTAGAAGTTGGAGTGGGTGTATGAAAGGTGATATTGGGGTGTGAGTGGCTGCGTCAGAGATTCTGTGGATGATGTCATCAGTGATGTAATTTGAGATGTCCTCAGTGATGTCATGAGTGATGTCACTGACCATGTCATGAGTGATGGGAGGTCATAAGCAGTGATTTACAGGGGCGCGAGTTATAGTTAGCTCAGCTAACTATTACTCTATAACTGCTGAATTTCACTGGATTTGTACGAGTGAAACTTGAGCCTAACTATAATGTCTATGTAACCTTTGTTTTTTTCAGTGAATATATATATATATATATATGTATATATATATTATCTACTGGCGGTCGCCAGTAGATAGTTATAGTTAGGACCTATTTTCCATAGGAAATCCGCGACATTCTATTTGAAATAACTCTTGTGTCGGTTGACGAATCTTCGCGAAATTTTCAAACTTTATGGCCCGCTCCGGTCCGCTCCTACCCTGAAAGTCTCAGGGTGATTCGTCAAGCGGGGGCCGAGAAAAAAGGGGGTCCCAAAACGTGTTTTCCCCATTCATTTTCCCATAGGAAACTTTAGACACGGCTACAGCCCGAACTGCTGAACGGAAATACACCAAATTTGGCAAAGAGGTAGTTCTTGGTTCAGAAAGAACCCTTTTGTTAAATGGTGTAAATCCGTTCAGTAGTTCCTGAGAAAATCAAAAGTTAAGTCACATATATATCTATGGCCGAGTAGGGTCCGCGTACCCTCCCGACCACGAGCTGCATGCTAATTGGCTGTCAAGTGGCTGTCAACACTCCAAATCAGGAAGTGTTGGCAGCCATTTTGTCCCTCGGTAGAACCGAGGGACAGAAACAAGTGCGCAAAGCGCAAAAGGGGCAGGGTAGAAACACCCTGACCCCTAGGTCTGCTCAGGGGGTCCCACAAGGACCCCTGGGCAGAAAAAGCATTAAAAAAAATAAAAATTGGCGGGATGCGCTCAGGGTGCGCGAATCCCGCCGTAAAAAAAAAAATCAAAGCGCGGTCTCCCGCGCTTTGATGTTATTTTGCCCCCGTGTGGCCCAAGTCCCGGGGGCATGCGGGGGGTGGGTTTATAGTTAATGGGGGGGCCTCTAAGGCCCCCCAAACCCTGGGGACCACCACCCCCGGGGCTTTCTAATAAAAATGTTGCGGGAGGGCACTCGGCCCTCCCGCAGCCCCGAGGACCACCACCTCCCCGTGGCTTCTTTTAAAAAAAAAAAAACAGTTCCTGTGTGGGGGCTCGAGCCCCCCACACGCCCGAGGACCGCCACCTCCCCGGCGCACTAATAATGTAAATGCGGGGGTCCGTGACGGACCCCGAGCCCCGAGGATCACCTCCTCCCGGGGCTTTAAAGACATGGGAGGGGCCGTGCGGCCCCCTCCTGGAACCTGTGGTGGCCCTGGGGACCGCCACCCCCCAGGGCCGGCTCCTGCAGTGTCCCGGGGTGCCTACCCCCGGGACACTGTAGTTTGCAATGGCAGGACGGGAGCCTCGCGGCTCCTGTCCTGCCATTGCAAACTGCTTTGCGGCTGTCTGCGGCCCCCGCAGGGGGCCACCTCAGCAGGGCGGCCCTTTAGTGCCATTTTGGCACTGCCCACCCACTCTAGCCTCTGGAGGGGTTCTGTGGAGCCCTCTAGCTAGGTCGCCTCTGTGACGTCCTTCCGGTGCGACAAGGGGGGGGAGGGCATATATGCCTCCTCTGCCCCTCCTGGCGGACTCTGTTCGCCAGCCACGCCGTCTGGTCGGTCGTCTCCCACCGTCTTTCCTCGTGCTGAGATTCACGCCATCTGAGGGAGCTACAATTGAGGGTGAGTCGTCTGTCCCCCCAAGCCTCTTCGGGTAGGCGCTGCCCGGCATTTGCTGGACTTGTGATGCCTAAGAGGAGGAGGGGGGAGGGCGGATTTAGGAGCTCCCTGGTAGTTGGTTAGGCTCCCGGGTTTTGCGGTGCGGACAGGTATAGATATACAGGAGGTAGCGGGCAGCCGTAAATTCAGCGTCCGTATGGTGCGCGTACATTTATTCTGTCACCGAGGGTGCAGGTTTGAGCCCCTGTTCTGCGGGTGCAGGCAAGCGTCGGGGTAATGGGGCATGGCGCCGGGTGTGGGAGCGCTCCTCTGCCTAGGTATGGGAGGCAGGTGAAAGATTGCCTTGAGGGATGTGAGTGAGACCCCGCGCCCTCCGCTTCCTCCGCTTGAGCTCCGAGAACTGGGCACTAAAATTATGTCGAGCCGTCCATGGAAGACCATGTATTAGCATTGACCAATGTGTCATGCATAGTCAGCTCACGCTGCACCGCCCACCCCCTCCTCTATCTCAAATAAGGTCACGAGGGGGGCTATGTGCTAATGTATCGCACAGAGGCGAGTGTAGCCACCAGTCGGGGTTAGAGACGACATTGCCGACGGTTGTAGGGGTAATTGGCCCAGCCCTCAGCACACCGTCACAGGAGTAGGGCCCGCTTGGAGCAGTTAACAGACCGCGAGGGGTCGGCTTTCTTCCTGGTGACCCGGGGTCTTTGCTGGGTTTCCGGTGCGGATTAGATATAGCGCGTTACTAGCGCAGATTGCAGATAATGCTTTCCTAGCGCTGATCCCCATTTATCTTTGTTGATTGTTCCCTACGTAGAGTTATCTGTGGGGAGTAAAGTGGAGTGTGCCCGAGGTCCAGCGGGGCACCCAGACTTGGAGCATGGAGTAAAGAAGGGGCGTGGCTACCCGGGTGCGGACCGCGCAGTGCATGGGGCAAGCCTGGTCTTTCTGAGACTAGGGGTGGCTTCTCTTGGGATTCCGACAGGCACCATCACCACTTAACTATTTTCTGTCCAACAATCCGCATGGAGGCAAATGTGTGGTTTTCGTCCGGGCCGCGCCCGGTACCTGATGTGAATAGTGGGCAGAGGTTCGGGTGCCATTTGTCGTTCCTAGTCAGGCGTGCACAAGATTAGTTGCGGGAAGGCTTGGTGGCGCGGCGGACTTGTGTCCGGGGGACCGGGGTTCGAGCCTGGGTGTGGACGCGACGTGGGAGTCCTTTCGGTTGTTTGCCCTCCATTATTTCCAGGAAGGCAGACGTACAGAGCTCAGGGCCCTCCCGTTTCGGGAGCTTTGCAGCAGGGGTGGGAGCAGCTTGGGCGTTTTTGTTGCTCTAGATTGGTGCATTTTGGATGGTAGTGTGTTATATCGTCTTCATTGCTTGGCTATGCTCGTGAAGAGGTTCACTCATGGCTGGTGAAATATCGCCCATTGCACGGAAGTGAAAATGTCACGCATGGCAATCTAGAACTTTGATAGCCATGTTTGATATGTTTTGACCCCATATCCTCTGCCGTCCATTTGGAACCAGATCGTCTTGTGATACGCGGAAACACATCAGTTTTGTGATGCAGCGAGTCAGGTGAATTGTGTCTCAGCCGCTTGTATGCGCAGTCCGTGTTCTTGTGAGCCGCAGTTAAGAATGTTTTGGCGTTAAAAGGCCTGTTGGAGACCTGGGTTTGTCTCTCCGTGTCTGCCCTCCATCCTGTGATTCGGGGCAGGTCAATTGGCTTGTGTAGCGCTCGTATAACTCGAGGGGGCGGGCGCCTGCTGCAGTCGCGTGTGGCCGCTTGTGAATGCGGACGGAGGGCTTCAGTGCGCCGGCTTTAAAGGAGGGACTGGCTCTGCATCCATCGGTGAGCCAGTGCCCCCGCTTCGGGAAACCCTCCTCGCATGCCGGTCCACGTGCGCTAAAAGGCAGGCGTCAGCTCACAAACCGGTGATTTTGGGCATATCCCGCTTTTCCCCGTGGATACTTAATGTTCGTGTCCTTTTGTAAGGTAACTGGCCGCATGCAAGCTCTCCAATATTTGCAGGGTGGGTCGCGCTATTTATCTGCAACAACTAGTGCACAAAGGAATGAGGCAGAACACGAATTATGAACATATTCTGTAGGATGCAATATCTAACATTATGGAGCTGGTCATGAGCGTGAGATGACCGGGCCTGGTTGCTCAGAGGAAGATCACCTCCGCCGCGGGTGAATAAAACAGTGCAGTTTATGTGATCAGGGGAGTCACTGAGCTTTAATTAGTTCTATCGTGGTGATAACCTGAAAGTCCCGGTCAGGACCGTAATCACCGCATTTCACGTAGGAGAGGCCCTGCGACTAACAACCATAGACAAAGATAACAGTCCTGACTGTAGGTATGATGTTACTTGCTATATTATATATCTGGATGCAATGAACGAAACAGCCAGATACTAGTCGGGCGGCACACTATTCTAAGCACCCGTGACTGCGGGTGGGGCAGGATGGCCTCTTTCGCGGGGTGCTCGTGCCTTGAGGGAGTTTATGGCACGTCTGGCAGGCAGGTCGTGGAGCTGGATAGTGTTGGGGACAGCGCAGCCGCCTCGGTTGTTGCGGGGACGGACGTTGTTTTCGAGTCCCGGCACCGGTTAGCCACTTTTAGGGCACACTAATGCAGGTTCCTTTCGCCCGAAGTCAGCTGGCCTTGGGCCCTGTTGATGCATGCGTTGGTTTGTTGCAACACAGGTTGTGTTGCGGCGTCGGGCGCAGCAGTTTGTCCTCGCTGGCTTCGCCATGCTAGAAAGGAATGCCAGACACAAGGTTACAGTTTTGATTCCACTGACTTGGGGGGCACACGCTGGTTTCTAGTTGGCAGGGGGTACACAGGTTGAATGTCCTGTGATGGTGGTGCGGGCGAGGCTGGCGCCGGTCGAGCGGGTGCACATTGAGCCTTGTTGCTCATGCAGTGGGCTATGGAATTGTCGCGGGTGCGGTCTTCTTGCTAGTGTTGGAAATTACTCTGAGGGAAAGGAAATGCCCATGTCCTGTTGTGTCCCCGGCGGGGGGGCCTCTGGCGGCTTTGTTTTGGAATTGGTTCATCCTGGAGTCGCCCTGGGGTCAGTGTGAATACGGGTACTGCCTAAAGGGCGACAGCTGTGGCTCGGAGGCAGGGGCCCCTGCCCTGTTGTCATGGGCTTCTCTAGGACAAGGGGTCGGACCCAGAAGTGGTGGCAGGGTCATCGTTGCGGTGGTGTAGATGACAAGGTGATCAGTTGCTCGCACAACTCCTAGTCGTGGGCGCACGTCGGTGTTGGCATGATACGCTGGGCATGGGTGCCACGTTCATTGGTCATCTGGGAGCGGGGACGGCCTGACTTCCAGTGGAGGGTGGTCATGCGCTGCTCCTGGAGGGTCACGCGGCGTGCCCTCTGGACGTTGAAATGTTTCCCATGCATAGCATTGTTTCGTGCATTTTCGCCTATATCATGGCGCCATTCGTCATGCGGATGGTCCCTGTCGTTCTGAGCTGGCCCAGCTTTCTCCCCAGGCTAACTCTGCGATGAGACTGAAAGGAGCAGTATGACCTCAGGGGTAGCTGCAGATTATGATAAAGACTTTCAGCGGGTGCTCAGGTTGCTTTCACTCCCTCCAGGTCACCATGGCTTTGAATGTGCATGTGCCCATTTCCCACACCTAATGTGCCAGGCAGTTTTAGACGGACTACGTATACTTATGACACTCGGCTCCACGTGAGCAACGTCAATTTCTTACCATACTGCGACACTTTTGTCTCAGTGTGTCACGTACACACATAAATACTGATGATAACAGATGGGCACACGCCAGGTGCGATTATGTTGGAAGAACAAACGGCGACTCAAATGTGGTCTCCTGGGTTTTTTCATTGCTCAAATGCGTGTAATCACTGACATTGATATATTCCCGCATTCCTGGGTTTGTTTTGCTGGCTAGAAAATGTCAGGCATAGTCTCGATGTCACTCACAGATGGACTGAAATTAGGCAAATGGCATACATAGCAATCTGAAACACTGGCAGCTATGGTTGGGGCCGAACTGATGTGTAAGTTCTGTATCTTCAAACTAGGCTTTTTACAAGTCAGGCAACCTGATCGCGGAGCACTGAGCCTGGCCAGCACACTATTTTGCTGTTTGCGTGCTGTGACTCAGTCCAAAGTGGGATTTGTCGGTGCTCCAGGAACTGGACCCAGTTCTGTATACGGACAAAGGGTGGGACACACCCCTAATTTCAATTATAGCAGACTGATTACTCAGCAGCAGTTGCGTCAATAAGCAGTTTAGTTACAAACTCTCTTCGTGTTGTGAGCATGGAGATGTGTTAGTGCAGTTGGTCAAGGACAAATAGGGAGAGGAGGTGTGTGGTTTCAATGCAAGTATTTAAGGTGGTCAAGGGGTGGTGTTGACTTTTGCAATATCAGAAGAGTAACCAAGGACACCCAAGTCCCCCTGTGTTCCTCCGGCAAAGCCCAACTATGTTCGTTAAAAAGCTATAAATGTATGTTGAGGTCTCTTTATTTATGATGAGGGAGAAGTGCCTATCAACAAGTTCTGAAGGCGGCGAATGCTTGGTCCACTCACACTGGCAGGTGATTTATGCATGGCCTAGCCTTGCATGCCACCCTGCAGTGGCTTTACTGACTAGAGCGAGGCAGTGGATAGTGTTGCAAGCATTGCGCTCAGAGATGGGTCCTTCTGTACCATTATTAATCTTAAACCCGGTCAGTGCACAGGCCAAGGAATGGCAGCATGCCCCCGGGTACTGGGGATGGTTTGTTGGTGGCAGCTTTTCAGATGTTTGTCGCAAGCTTGCACATGCTGTTTCTACGCGGGGTTGATGTGTCTTTCGGGTCATTATGATCAAGTAGAGCAAAAGCGATTGGTATAGCTGGACATAGGATTGCTAGGCTTGTTGGTGGGCAGTTTGTCATGCTTGCCGCAAGCTTGCACTTGCTGCGGTTTCAGTAGAGTTGGGGGCAGGTTAGCATCCCCACCTGTTTTCCGCAGGGTTGATGTGTCTTCGGTCAGTATGATCAAGTAGAGCCATTATCGATTGGCGTAGCTGGACATAGGAATGCCAGGCTGGAATCCAAGGGATTATAGAGCAAGTGTTCCGTGTTCTGAGCCTAGTATATGCAGGCGTGAGTGAGAATGGTAGCCGCCAATCCAATCTTGCATCACTCTAAATTCAGGAGATTAGGCATTTGTTTAAGTGTGAAATAGGCCCCACACAGAGCTCAGAGGGACCATTCACCTAGGCTAACCGGGACTGTGCAAACTAGTATGAGCTGGGTCGTACGCTGGGACCAAAAACCCCCTTCCCAAGCTGCTGGGCATTATCCCGCCAGGGTCGTTGAAGGACAGGCAAGGGCATTAATGGGCCATATTTAGCAACAGGGTCAGCTGCGGGTGGACTGTCAGTTGTCACTCCACGAAAGGGTGCAGTGGTGCTAATAGTGGGCACAAACATTACCCTTCCAAACCAGATGTGACACCATTAGGAGGTTCACTAGGGTTTAGCAATCAAGAAGGTTGGTGCAAACTGGCCAACTGGGCGCAGTAAGTGCATCCTAGAACCAAGGGTAGGCTCCATGTTGCTCCGTTAAGCTCAATGCCCCACCTGGAGAGCGGGACCAGCCAGGCCGGTTGGGGACGCTGGAGCCAACATAGGGTGCTGCTGTCCCAACAATTGGGGAAACAAGGTATGGGGGGGGTGCCTAGTTGCTCCCAGCACAGCACATTAAGGTGGGCACAAACCGGGATGTTACCCGTTTAATGTCGCGGCTGCACACTGGGTTAGCAGTTAAGCAAAGGGAAGTCCCTCAGCAGGAGCTGAACAGGTGTAATTCTGTAAGTTAAGCAAGCCAAAGGGTCCAGTGCAAATACCTGGGCAACTGCATCAGAGTAGGGGCACCTTGCTCGACGGGCAGTTTTTGGGTTGCTTCAAGTTAGCACAATATTCTCCGCCCTGACAGCCCCAGCAGATAGGCTGGTTGTGGAAACGGTCATCTAGCAAGGGTGTCGCTGTCCCACAACTTTGTGGAAAATGGTGTTATAGCACTTTAAACACGGGAGGATTGAAACTAAAGGTTGCAGGAGGGGGAGCCTACATTAGCCCCAAGGGTAACGTCAGGCACCATATTAGACAGCGCGCACTGTATTAATGCAGACATGTTAACTAAGCTGTTATGCCTAGGGGGTTTCACCACAGAGGGAACGGAGCAGGCGATAGTCCCATAAGGAATAAGGGATGCATGGCAAGGGCAGGAGGGCACCCTCGATCATTGGCACATACTTCCAGTTATGACCATGCCCATGCGTCATGATTTAGAAAGCAGAGTGGCAGGGCAAACGTTAAGCACATTTCTCCTCGCCCGAATAGCCAAAGCAGGCAGGCGGAGTGGGGAGCGGTTACCTAACCAGTGGGCAGCTGTCCCATAGACGGGGACACAGGTGTTCAGGCACACACGGTGCTAGTAGGACGGCAGCTAGTTGAGATCAGCAAATAGATGGGGCAACGTGAGCCATGGTGTCTGAATGCGGCCCGCTCATAGTGGCACGGGGCTGGGTCATGTGAGGCAGTGGAACGTTCCCGCAGGAGGGGATTAGTTCTTGGCACAGGTTCACAGGCCAGAAGGGCCTTTGGTTTCATCAGATACTAGCTGTTCCAGGCTAACGCCAAGGTCTATTGTGATATTGATGGGGCCCATCTATCACCAGTAGGGAGGGATCCCTTTCCTTTAGATTTGCAGGAGCCATGGAAATGAGCTGTTTGGTGAGAAATGAGCTGTTTGGTGAAATCAGCAACTACATGGGTCAATGTAACTCTGGTGGTCCGAGATGATCCCCGCAGAGGTGGTACAGAGCTAAGTCAGAGGAGGCCGTTGAACATCCCTGTAAGAGTGAACAGTTCATGGCGTAAGTCCTGGACCAGAGACTAGATGATCCAGGCCAATGTTAAAGGCTACTTTGCTAAAGATGGGGTCCATTGCCACCATGCCATCCAGGCGTACGCCTAGGTTAGGTTGACTAACTTGGTGTGCAATTGTAATAGGTGGGCATGGATACTTTCCACTGGACATGCACGAAGCCTTAGAAAGCAGGTTGCAGGTCGGAAATGAGCTGTTTTGGTGGGGGCTCTCGCGGCGACGGGAGCCGCCTCCAGAGCTGTGGCGGAGTTACAGGGCGATCTGGAAGCAGACTGGTACAGTAAGGGTACCTCTGCGGCAGACCGGTACAGTAAGGGTACCTCTGCGCGGCACAGTAGGGGTGCCAGAGCCAAAGACCAGGAGCCTCAGGGCAGGTTCCTGGAAAACCGCGACGGCGCCCCGTTAGTCCTTCGGGCGGTTGGGGGCCTGACCAACCGAGGGTTTGCCCTGCTACGCTCCGCCCTGAAAAGGGCGTGAGTAGAACAGACCAACGTGTCACGTGATCCGGAAGAGGATCATCAAAGGTAGCACTGACGGGGTGCCCCACAGTGCTGGCTCACCAGGCGGGCGGGGGCAGCATAGGTTGGTACAGCTGCCCCGCCCTTGGATCGCCCGTAAGATAACCCACATATTGCATACTCCTGTATGGAATAAACCTGCAGCAATATTTTCCCACTACAAAGTTGTCTTGTGTATTTATTCATTCTTGCATGCTCAGACGGGGGTGGGAGAAGTTGCCGATAATGGCACTATGCGGCTGTCCGCGGCCCCGCAGGGGGCCACCTCAGCAGGGCGGCCCTTTAGTGCCATTTTGGCACTGCCCACCCACTCTAGCCTCTGGAGGGGTTCTGTGGAGCCCTCTAGCTAGGTCGCCTCTGTGACGTCCTTCCGGTGCACATGGGGGAGGGCATATATGCCTCCTCTGCCCCTCCTGGCGGTCTCTGTTCGCCAGCCACGCCGTCTCCCACCCCACCTCTTACCCGGCGTCCTGGCTGGTGGACAGGGTACTCTGAATGCTTTAATGTTTTCCTTTTGTGTTGCAGGCGGAGTTACAGGGCGATCTGGAAGCAGACTGGTACAGTAAGGGTACCTCTGCGGCAGACCGGTACAGTAAGGGTACCTCTGCGCGGCACAGTAGGGGTGCCAGAGCCAAAGACCAGGAGCCTCAGGGCAGGTTCCTGGAAAACCGCGATGGTGCCCCGTTAGTCCTTCGGGCGGTTGGGGGCCTGACCAACCGGGGGTTTGCCCTGCTACGCTCCGCCCTGAAAAGGGCGTGAGTAGAACAGACCAACGTGTCACGTGATCCGGAAGAGGATCATCAAAGGTAGCACTGACGGGATGCCCCACAGTGCTGGCTCACCAGGCGGGCGGGGGCAGCATAGGTTGGTACAGCTGCCCCGCCCTTGGATCGCCCGTAAGATAACCCACATATTGCATACTCCTGTATGGAATAAACCTGCAGCAATATTTTCCCACTACAAAGTTGTCTTGTGTATTTATTCATTCTTGCATGCTCAGACGGGGGGTGGGAGAAGTTGCCGATAATGGCACTATGCTTCATTGAAGGGAGAGCAGGAAACCTGCTCTCGCTTCAATGAAGCAAAGCAGATTGCTTTTCCACATGGGGAGCTGCATGTCAGCAGCTCCCCATGTGGAAAAGCAATGCCGGGACGGTGGGGGATTGGGGACCCCCCACAGTCCCCAATGGAGAGGGCCAGCCCCGGGGGATGGGGTCCCCGGGGCAAGTAGTGGCTCGGAAGGAGGCCCCGCGGCCCCCTCCCCCAAATTTAAAAAATAAAGGCCTGCCCCGGGGATGGGGTCCCGGGGCAAAGGAGGCCTGAGGAGGGGGCCACGCAGCCCCCTCCTTAAAAAAAAAAAAAATAGTGGCCATGCCCCGGGGGATGGTGTCCCTGGGGCCGGAATCGGCCATGGGAGGGGGCCACGCGGCCCCCTTCCTGTTTTTTTTAAAAAAAATGAAAAAAAGGGGTAAGGCCCTGGGGGTGGGGTCCCCAGGGCCCAAAAAAGGAAAAGGAAGGGGGCCACACAGCCCCCTTCGAGGAAAAAAATCAAAAAAAAAAAAAAAACGATCGTGCCGCAGGCCCCGCCCCTTCCTTTACCACTCTGCAAACGCGCCCCTGGCGCGTTTGCAGAGAGGGAACGATCCCCTTGAATACTGGGGTCCCTGGGGGCCAACTAGCCCACCAGGAACCTCCAGTATGCGCAGAGGCTGCGTTGCAGAGAGGTGTACAGAGGCCACGCCCTTTTTACACCTCTCTGCAACGCAGCTCTGTGGCGCTTACTGGAGGTACCTGGTGGGATAGTTGGACCCCAGGGACCCTCAGGATTCAAGGGGACTTAATCCCCAACTTAAAACGCGCCACAGGACGCGTTTGCACAGTGGTGAAGGGAGGGGGCGGGGCTTCAGGTGACATGTGTGCAAACAGGCCCCATGGCGCGTTTTAAGATGGGGAATTAAATCCCCTTCAATCCTGAGGGTCCCTGGGGGCCAACTAGCCCACCAGGTACCTACAGTAAGCGCCACGGAGCTGCGTTGCAGAGTGTTGTAAAAAGGGGCGTGGCCTCTGAACACCTCTCTGCAACACAGCTCTCTGGCGCATACTGGAGGTATCTGGTGGGCCAGTTGGCCCCTAGGGACCCTCGGGATTGAGGAGGAATTAATTCTCCAACTTAAAATGCGCCACAGTGCGTGTTTGCAGACATGTCACCTCAGGCACCACCCCTTCCTTCACCATTGTGCAAATATTCCTCTAAAATCAGCCGAACTACGAATTCCGATTTACTCACCTGTTATCAGGAGAGACCTCAGTGCTGCATCTTTCAGCCCAGTACTGATCCTGAAAAGTAATTTTAACCGTACTTACCAGTAACTTGAATTTCCTTCCATAGGCTAACATTGACTGGTTTCACTTGGAAATTCTTCTATGTGTGCAGTTTTGGAACTTTATAATATTCCTCTAAAATCAGCCGAAATACGGATTCCGATTTACTCACCTGTTATCAGGAGAGAACCCAGTGCTGCATCTTTTAGCCCAGCACTGACCCTGAAAAGTAATTCTAACCGTACTTACCAGTAACTTATATTTCCTTCCATAGGAATCCATTGTCTGGTTTTCAGCAGAAAAGTTTCAAAGTGTCGATTTTCACAAACTACAAATATTCCTTAAAAATCGCCTGTATGACTTAAATGCATTCTTTCAACTGTTTACAGGGGATGCACCAGTGCTGGATCCAGGATCCAACACTGAGTAAGAAAAAGTAACGATAACACTACTTACCTGCTAAGTGAATTTCCTCCCATAGGATAACATTGGTGATTCTATGTGAAAAAGTTTCTAAGTGTCAACTTTTAAAATACAATAATATTCCTTAAAAATCACTACTGTAACCAAAACGCTTTTACTCAACTGTTTACAGGAGATGTCCCAGGACTGAATCTAGGATCCAGTCCTGTGGTTAGAAAAGTAATCCATAAAGTAACTAATTGCATTTAACTAGAAATTCACATTCAGCTCAATGTTGCATTGTGTTTGAAATTGTGTTGCCCATTGCAACAACTGTAACTACTGTACTTAAAACTCTATTGCCTATTTGCAAACTATTTAAACTAAAGTAATTCATTCAGAGAAAGTATATTTTGTAATGTAATGTATAATGTAATTACAATGTAATTTAATAAATAAAATATCTAAAAATAAATAGTTTTAAAAAATGTAGTAAATCAGTATCAAAAAAATAAATATAACAATTAATACATTTAAAAATTGTAATTTACAAAACCTTTGAAATTCACTGAAAAAACCATAGGTTTTAAGGGCGTTATAGTTAGAAATTAGCATTTAAAAAACCTTTGAAATTCACTGAAAAAACCATAGGTTTCAGGCACGTTATAGTTAGAAATTAGCATTTAAAAAACCTTTGAAATTCACAGAAAAAACCATAGGTTTTAGGGACAGTTATAGTTAGTTGGACATTTCACTCGTACAAAACCCGTGAAATTCCCCCGTTATACTTAGTTCAGCTAACTATAACTCGCGCCCCCGCAATGCACTGCTGATGACGTCACATATTACATCACTCATGACATGGTCAGTGACATCACTGATGACATCACTGATGACATCTCAAATGACATCACTGATGACATCACTGATGACATCATCCACGTGATAATCTGATGCACCTCCTCACACCCTAATATAAACTTTGATACACCCACTCTAAATTACAAACTGCCATTCGCAAAACCATAGACACTCCAACACCAATAACTACATACCCACTCACTGATTCTTAGGTCTACACACACACATCCACTCACTCACCCGTACAGTCACTCATACTTATGGTCACTCAGTACAGGACTATCATATGCACTCTTACTCCTATATAGACACTCAAACACCGCCACTCATCCATAGAGGTACTCACACACCTAGTCAGTCATGCAAATAATTAAACACACTGCCATTTACTCACCTATACAGTTATACACACACCAGCTCACTTAATCATACAAATACTAGCACATTGTTACGCTCTAATACAATCACTGATACAAGCACACACTCATCCATACAGCCACTATCACAATCACTCACTCTCGCTTATAGCTATTTATATACTCCAGCACACATATATACTGCCTTTCACATATGTAGTTAGTCACACATGTACCACTGGGACATACATTCACTCACTAACACACTCTTACACACACTTACCCACCCATACAGTCTATCACAGATGCACTCTTGAAACCATCCACCCAGTGAATCACCCACTCACACATCTATGCACAGAGTCGCACACACCCCTCCCACACAAACACTGAGGCACCCATACAGATACTCAGACAACCATTCAATAACTCATATAGACACTCATGTAGCTATTCACAAACACATGCAGCCACTTACACAGCAACAGACAGACGGATACAGACATTCACCCAGTTTAGTCACTAACCCATGCATTCAGTAAGATACGTTAAATCACTCACTTATAGAGTCAGTCACGCACCTACTAAATCATCCATACAGACACTTATACACCCACTCATTCTTCAATACGTCTTTTCCTATATATATTAAAAATATTTAAACTTTACAGAAACACAGTCACTGCATGATGTCATCAGTGATGTCATTTGAGATGTCATCAGTGATGTCATCAGTGATGTCACTGACCATGTCATGAGTGATGTAATATGTGACGTCATCAGCAGTGCATTGCGGGGCGCGGGTTATAGTTAGCTGAACTAACTATAACGGGGGAATTTCACGGGTTTTGTACGAGTGAAATGTCCAACTAACTATAACTGTCCCTAAAACCTATGGTTTTTTCAGTGAATATATATATATATATATGTATCAAAGCTCCCTTTTCCACCATAGTCCGTGCGCTGACGGGCGGGTGCCTCTTAGCCCGGGGATGTGCCCATGCTATAAATAGACGCTCCGTGATTTGGTGCCCAATGCGCACAAACCGATGCCCTCACGGGGTGAGTTCATAAGAATTTTATTGAACTCTGCAGCAAACAGACGCGTTTCGGCAGTCGCCTTCGTCAGTATCAGGCGCGCCGGAAACAGTCACCATTTATTGTCTTTCCGGAATTACAGAAAAAATGAGCTCATTCAAGGAAACTTGCCAGCGCCATTTTAGCGTGGTGTACAATAACGCAAGTATGGGTGAGTGAGTATGTGTTAGTATCTGTATGAATAAGTGAGAGGATGTGTGTATAACTTTTTAAGTGAGTAAGTTGCTGTTTGATTGAATCTATGGGTAAGTGAGTATGTGTGTGGGTAGCTCTATGAGTGACTGACAGTGTGTGAGTGGCTGTATGAGTGGATATATCAGTGCCTGTATTAGTGAGTGAGTTGGTGTATGAGTGGCTGTATGGGTAACTGAGTGGATGTGTGTGTAGACCTATGAATCAGTGAGTGGGTGTGTAAGTATTGGTATGGGTTTGTCAATGGTTTTGGGAATGGTAGTGTAGAAGTTGGAGTGGGTGTATGAAAGGTAATATTGGGGTGTGAGTGGCTGCGTCAGAGATTCTGTGGATGATGTCATCAGTGATGTAATTAGAGATGTCCTCAGTGATGTCATGAGTGATGTCACTGACCATGTCATGAGTGATGTGAGGTCATAAGCAGTGATTTACAGGGACACGAGTTATAGTTAGCTCAGCTAACTATTACTCTATAACTGCTGAATTTCACTGGATTTGTACGAGTGAAACTTGAGCCTAACTATAATGTCTATGTAACCTTTGTTTTTTTCAGTGAATATATATATATATATACATATGTATCAAAGCTCCCTTTTCCACCATAGTCCGTGCGCTCACGGGCGGGTGCCTCTTAGCCCGGGGATGTGCCCATGCTATAAATAGATGCTCCGTGATTTGGTGCCCAATGCGCACAAACCGATGCACTCACGGGGTGAGTTCATAAGAATTTTATTGAACTCTGCAGCAAACAGACACATTTCGGCAGTCGCCTTCGTCAGTATCAGGCGCGCCGGAAACAGTCACCATTTATTGTCTTTCCGGAATTACAGAAAAAATGAGCTCATTCAAGGAAACTTGCCAGCGCCATTTTAGCGTGGTGAACAATAACGCAATGCTGGCCCATTTCCCCCATAAATTGTATATAACATTCATAATATGATAAATATTACAGCTGTAATCATTGTTAAATACACATAATCATAATCATAGTCGCTGTAAAAAGTACTTCAACAATTCTGCCCTGGATGGGCTTACCGTTGTTATAGACCTGGGGGAGGGACTCTCCATCTGTTAAACAACAGCGCCCTATTGACGCGGTCTAACTACTGCAGTGCACTCTTATTTATCTATGTTATAATACATATTGATGCACAGTGACACATGCAGTGTAACTTGTATTACTCAGCAATTTTACAATCTTGACCCGCCCGGAATGGGCGTTAACAGTGTCGCTCAGTAAGACAACAACCACAATTGCGCCCTGAATGGGCTAATCCGTCCCTCTTCCCACACATGTCTAAATACATCTATTGCTACTGTTCCCAGCAAGCAGATAGTAGCCAATTACCATGGAAAATATTTACCCTATAGAGCCCTTTCTGTATCCTGCTCAAGGTACATAGGAGCAACAGCATCTATTGTAAAAGGAAGAGAAAGAGGAAGAGAAGGAAGAGAAAGAGAAAAAATGGAAAAAATAGAAAAAATATGGAGGAAGAAAAGGAAGAGAAAGATAAAATATAATAATAAATAAATAAACATTCGAACAAGCACCGAAAAAAGCTCATTCAGTGATTGACAACCAAGAACATGTTCACCATGGAGTTAACATCATCAACGTGGCAGCCTTCCCCTAGATGGACTGATAGCTCTTCGCTGCTATTCATCCCCTGCAGAGCCTTGGTCAGCAGGTCAATGATATAGCACGGTTCTAAACTTCTAAGTCTCAAAATTCTGTCCCCTCCTCTAGGATTAATGGTTACATGATCCAGACACAAATACGTCAGATGGTCCCCATTGCTGTCGTGGTGTGTGCTAAAGTGCCTGGCAACCGGATAGGTTGCATCTCTCTTCCGATAGCCCTCATGTGTTCCAATATAAGGATTTTTGTGGGATGAATGGTGTACTCAATATATTTCAACCCACATGGGCAGATCAGACAATAGACTGTATATGGGGTACTACATGTTAAGAATTTGTTAATCAATTTAGGTTTTCTAAGTCCTGGTACTGTGTAAGAGATGGCTTTCTTGCTATTATGACAGGCCTTACACTTCTCACATGGGAAGAAGCCATGTTGGTCTTTCTGAATTAAACCTGCCTTCTCCTTAGTGTAATGACAGCTCACCGGATTATCCTTCAGAGACCTTGCCTTCCTAAATGTTATCATAGGTCTCGGAGGAATATCCTGCCCTATGACTGCATCGGTTTTTAGCATATGCCAATTCTTCCGCATAATGTTTCTCAACTGGTCGGCATTCTCTGAAAAGTGGTGATCAAACTAAATTTGCCTGTTTGTTTAGTGACCTTGGGTTTATCTTTCAGTAATTCCAACCTAGATGTCATATTAACCTTTCTGTGTGCTTGTTTCAATGTCTATCATAGCCTCGATAGCCAAATCTAGTCATGCTATCCTGCTGCCCTCTGAAAATCCCAGTCTGTGGTATTATTTCTCTTGATCCTAAGAAGCTCTCCATAAGGAATGCTGCCGATCAGGCTGCACGGGTGGCTGCTGGTGTCATGGTGTATTAAATATCCCGCCGTGGGCTTTCTGTAAAGTTTAGTACACAGAGTATTGCCTGATACGGAAACCACCAGATCTAAGAAGTTCACCGAGGTACAGCTAATCTCTCCAATGAATTTAAGGTTGACCTGGTTGGTGTTCAAAGCCTCCATGTATGCTTGTGCTGACTCAACAGATCCTCTCTAAATTAAAAAGAGGTCATCAATATACCTATGCCATGTTACTATCCTAGCTGTCCATTCACTGTTGGCTTTAGACCAGGCAACCTGCTTCTTCCACCAACCCACGAATAGATTTGCGTAGCTGGGGGAGAAGCAGGTTCCCATGGCTGTACCAGAGATTTGTCTATAATGCTGATCTTGATAGAGGAAGATGTTGTTATTGAGACAAAACTCTATCATTTCTAGTAACATGGTATTGTGCTCAGTATATCTCAGAGGACGACCCTTAAGAAAGGATTGAATAGCTACCAGACCATCTTGGTGTGCGATACACGTATAGAGACTGGAAATATCTAGGACAATTAAGTGAAATTCTGATTCCCATTTGATGTTTTCTATGTGTTGAAAAAATCTTTGGTGTCTCTTATATACAATGTAAGTCCAGTTACAAATTCGAACTGAAAGTGGTCTATGTAAATGGATAAATGTTCCGTGAGGATTCCCTGGGACGATACAATGGGCCGACCTGGCGGATGTTGATTGTCTTTATGAATTTTAGGTAGATGATAAAAGGTGGCAATTATGGGATTCAAACACCGGAGGTACATATATTCCTCTATTTCTAATATATTTCTCTTGAGCCATTTCCTTATGAGTTGATGGTAATCTGTGATACTTTGATGGTATTCCTTTTTAGTTGTCTTTTCATAGTATTTCGCATCCGAGAGTTGGCGCAATGCTTCCTGATTATAGTCATCACAAGTTTGTAACACAATGTTTCCCCCTTTGTCTGAGGGTTTATACACAATTGATTTATCCTTACAGAGACTTTCCAGAGCTTGTCGTTGTTCCTTCGTAAAGTTGTTCTTTTTCTTTTTCTTGATGGTGAAGTTTTTGCATCTCAATCGCAGCAGATCCTTATTAACCGCCTCTGCAAAGACATCAATGGCATCTAGTGGCATTTGAGGTACGAATGTAGATGCTGGTTTGAACAGAGTATTGCCAGCACTCTGATCTATTCCTGCAATCTCTGTATATCCTGATACCGTGGGGACAGGTTCCTCTGATTGCTTTCCCTCTGATCTCAAGTCCTCTAAGATGCACATGGTTTCAAGATCATCCCTGTCAGGATGTCTGTTGCCAATGGCTGTCTCCCTGATTTCTTTGGTCTGCACATTGCTGGTCTCAGTTTAAAATACTTGTGAAGTTTTAACTTGCGAGTAAACTGGAATAAGTCAATCCGTGTTTGTGTGTACTCCAACTTCTTTTGAGGGCAAAAGGATAGACCGAGTTTCAGAACAGACTCCTCGCTTTTGACAGAATCTTGGGCGTCAGGTTTACAATAGTCAGATTTTCTTCTTTTGCTTTCTTTTGTGGAAGTTCTTGCTCCTGGTCACAGGCGGTGATCTGTTGTAGTTTTTCCGCCACTCGCCCCCTCTTCTTGTCCGTCTGTGACTCTTTGATCCAGTGATTTGCCCTTGTTGCCCCTTTGCCAAGATTGTCAGATCAAACTAAACTCCTTGTGAAAAGGAGTCTTGTGTCCCGAGACCCCGAGTAAACTCACACTGTCCTCACCAGACTGTTCGTTACCCGTGATATCAGATACTGAAGTCTCCACTTGTGTTGTACTTATAGGAATTTTCTTCTTCTGGAGTTCCCTTCTTGGCGCATCAAATTTCTTAACGAAGGTCAGGACTCTCCTTTGCGCATAGTCTTTTTCATCTCGCTCAACCTTCTCTTGTTTCCTCTGTTTTATTTTTTGTTTATAATTCCTTAGACGTTTTTTCATCAATTCCTTAAGTTCTTCCTGCTTGGCCTTATCCTCATCCTTCGAGATCTCACTCTCGAGATCCTGGATATCCATTAGTGCTTTATCACTGTCACTCCATGCAAATTTCACCAAAATATTCAACATACCCTGGCAGGGGTTTGCTGTGTGTTCCGCCCATTCCTCTAGCAGTAGTGGGTCAGGGTTTTTGTAAGCAGGGACTGTGTATATTCTAAGCCTCCTTGGAACCAGATTGCATCAATATAACTCTGCAGAGATGTGGCTTCCCACCCCTTGCGTAACTCACGCTTGTAGATTCTTTCCAGGGCCGTGAACTTAGAGGTTAGATTTGTAGTGACTTGTCTTACTCTACTGTTGCTCTCCAAGCCTGTCACAGGACGTTTCTTGAATATGTCTAGTGCCGCTTCTCGGCGTTCTGATTCGCTAAACATCATCTCCAATACAATAAAAGCATCACCATCAGCTTGATAATACCACTGCTGTACCCCCTCGCCCTGCCACTTATTTAAAGTTAGTCCATTGGTCACAGTCCATGGATTGCTTACGGCTGAAAATAAGCTGATCTTCACATGTATTACCCATGGAATCCAAACTGGTCATGACCAGTAACGTGCTCCTTTAATCACAGGGAAATTCTCTCTCAGCGGTGCACGGGAACAAAGACCAAAGCTCCCTTTTCCACCATAGTCCATGCACTCGCGGGCGGGTGCCTCTTAGGCCGGGGGTGTGCCCGTGCTATAAATAGACACTCCGTGATTTGGTGCCCAATGCGCACAAACCGATGCACTCACGGGGGTGAGTTCATAAGAATTTTATTGAACTCTGCAGCAAACAGACGCGTTTTGGCAGTCGCCTTCGTGAGTATCAGGCACGCCAGAAACGGTCACCAATTATCGTCTTTCCGTAATTACAGAAAAAATTAGCTCATTCAAGGAAACTTGCCAGCGCCATCTTAGCATGGTGTACAATAACGCAATGCTGGCCCATTTCCCCATCAAATGTATATAACATTCATAATATGATTAATATTACAGCTGTAGTCATTGTTAAATACACATAATCATAATCGCGTTAAAAAGTACTTCAACAATCAAAAGTTTGTGCGCATTGGGCACCAAATCACAGAGCATCTATATATGTATATATATATATATTCACTGAAAAAACCATAGGTTTCAGACACGTTATAGTTAGAAATTAGCATTTAAAAAACCTTTGAAATTCACTGAAAAAACCATAGGTTTTAGGGACAGTTATAGTTAGTTGGACATTTCACTCGTACAAAACCCGTGAAATTCCCCTGTTATAGTTAGTTCAGCTAACTATAACTCGCGCCCCGCAATGCACTGCTGATGACGTCACATATTACATCACTCATGACATGGTCAGTGACATCACTGATGACATCCCTGATGACATCTCAAATGACATCACTGATGACATCATCCAGTGACTGTGTGTTTCTGTAAAGTTTAAATATTTTTAATATATATAGGAAAAGACGTATTGAAGAATGAGTGGGTGTCTAAGTGTCTGTATGGATGATTTAGTAGGTGCGTGACTGACTCTATAAGTGAGTGATTTAACGTATCTTACTGAATGCATGGGTTAGTGACTAAACTGGGTGAATGTCTGTATCCGTCCGTCTGTTGCTGTGTAAGTGGCTGCATGTGTTTGTGAATAGCTACATGAGTGTCTATATGAGTTATTGAATGGTTCTCTGAGTATCTGTATGGGTGCCTCAGTGTTTGTGTGGGAGGGGTGTGTGCGACTCTGTGCATAGATGTGTGAGTGGGTGATTCACTGGGTGGATGGTTTAAAGAGTGTATGGGTGGGTAAGTGTGTGTAAGAGTGTGTGTAAGAGTGTGTTAGTGAGTGAATATATGTCCCAGTGGTACATGTGTGAGTAACTACATATGTGAAAGGCAGTATATATGTGTGTTGGAGTATATAAATAGCTATGAGCGAGAGTGAGTGATTGTGATAGTGGCTGTATGGATGAGTGTGTGCTTGTATCAGTGATTGTATAAGAGCGTAACAATGTGGTAGTATTTGTATGATTAAGTGAGCTGGTGTGTGTATAACTGTATAGGTGAGTAAATGGCAGTGTGTTTAATTATTTGCATGACTGACTAGGTGTGTGAGTACCGCTATGGATGAGTGGCGGTGTTTGAGTTTCTATATAGGAGTAAGAGTGCATATGATAGTCCTGTACTGAGTGACCATAAGTATGAGTGACTGTACGGGTGAGTGAGTGGATGTGTGTGTGTAGACCTAAGAATCAGTGAGTGGGTATGTAGTTATTGGTGTTGGAGTGTCTATGGTTTTGCGAATGGCAGTCTGTAATTTAGATTGGGTATATCAAAGGTTATATTAGGGTGTGAGGAGGTGCATCAGATTATCACGTGGATGATGTCATCAGTGATGTCATTTGAGATGTCATCAGTGATGTCATCAGTGATGTCACTGACCATGTCATGAGTGATGTAATATGTGACGTCATCAGCAGTGCATTGCGGGGCGCGAGTTATAGTTAGCTGAACTAACTATAACAGGGGAATTTCACGGGTTTTGTACGAGTGAAATGTCCAACTAACTATAACTGTCCCTAAAACCTATGGTTTTTTCAGTGAATTTCAAAGGTTTTTTAAATGCTAATTTCTAACTATAACGTGTCTGAAACCTATGGTTTTTTCAGTGAATTTCAAAGGTTTTTTAAATGCTAATTTCTAACTATAACGCCCCTAAAACCTATGGTTTTTTCAGTGAATTTCAAAGGTTTTGTAAATGACAATTTTTAAATGTATTAATTGTTATATTTATTTTTTTGATACTGATTTACTACATTTTTTAAAACTATTTATTTTTATATATTTTATTTATTAAATTACATTGTAATTACATTATACATTACATTACAAAATATACTTTCTCAGAATGAATTACTTTAGTTTAAATAGTTTGCAAATAGGCAATAGAGTTTTAAGTACAGTAGTTACAGTTGTTGCAATGGGCAACACAATTTCAAACACAATGCAACATTGAGCTCAATGTGAATTTCTAGTTAAATGCAATTAGTTACTTTATGGATTACTTTTCTAACCACAGGACTGGATCCTAGATTCAGTCCTGGGACATCTCCTGTAAACAGTTGAGTAAAAGCGTTTTGGTTACAGTAGTGATTTTTAAGGAATATTATTGTATTTTAAAAGTTGACACTTAGAAACTTTTTCACATAGAATCACCAATGTTATCCTATGGGAGGAAATTCACTTAGCAGGTAAGTAGTGTTATCGTTACTTTTTCTTACTCAGTGTTGGATCCTGGATCCAGCACTGGTGCATCTCCTGTAAACAGTTGAAAGAATGCGTTTAAGTCATACAGGCGATTTTTAAGAA
The DNA here is from genome assembly GCA_963921515.1 of Calotriton arnoldi. NCBI lineage: Eukaryota > Metazoa > Chordata > Amphibia > Caudata > Salamandridae > Calotriton > Calotriton arnoldi. The sequence goes on along the minus strand of CAWUFW010018899.1, from coordinate 10,302 downwards.
ATATTTGTAATTTGTGAAAATCGACACTTTGAAACTTTTCTGCTGAAAACCAGACAATGGATTCCTATGGAAGGAAATGTAAGTTACTGGTAAGTACGGTTAGAATTACTTTTCAGGGTCAGTGCTGGGCTAAAAGATGCAGCACTGGGTTCTCTCCTGATAACAGGTGAGTAAATTGGAATTCGTACTTTGGTTGATTTTAGAGGAATATTATAAAGTTCCAAAACTCCACACTTAGAAGAATTTCCAAGTGAAACCAGTCAATGTTAGCCTATGAAGGAAATTCAAGTTACCGGCAAGTACGGTTAAAATTACTTTTCAGGACCAGTACTGGGCTGAAAGATGCAGCACTGAGGTCTCTCCTGATAACAGGTGAGTAAATCAGAATTCGGATTTCGGCTGATTTTAGAGGAATATTTGTATGTTTCAAAAATCAACACTTAGAAACTTTTTCAGCAAAAAGCAGGCAATGATATCCTATGGAAGGAAATTCAAGTTACTGGTAAGTACGGTTAAAATTACTTTTGAGGATCAGTACTGGGCTGAAAGATGCAGCACTGTGGTCTCTCCTGATAACAGGTGAGTAAATCGGAATTCGTATTTCGGCTGATTTTAGAGGAATATTTTAAAGTTCCAAAACTCCACACAAGAATTTCCAAGTGAAACCAGTCAATGTTAGCCTATGGAAGGAAATTCAAGTTACTGGTAAGTACGGTTAAAATTACTTTTGAGGATCAGTACTGGGCTGAAAGATGCAGCACTGAGGTCTCTCCTGATAACAGGTGAGTAAATCGGAATTCGTATTTCGGCTAATTTTAGAGGAATATTTTAAAGTTCCAAAACTCCACACTTAGAAGAATTTCCAAGTGAAACCAGTCAATGTTAGCCTATGGAAGGAAATTCAAGTTACTGGTAAGTACGGTTAAAATTACTTTTCAGGACCAGTACTGGGCTGAAAGATACAGCACTGAGGTCTCTCCTTATAACAGGTGAGTAAATCGGAATTCGTATTTCGGCTGATTTTAGAGGAATATTTGTATGTTTCAAAAATCAACACTTAGAAACTTTTTCAGCAAAAAGCAGGCAATGATATCCTATGGAAGGAAATTCAAGTTACTGGTAAGTACGGTTAAAATTACTTTTGAGGATCAGTACTGGGCTGAAAGATGCAGCACTGATGTCTCTCCTGATAACAGGTGAGTAAATCGGAATTCGTAATTCGGCTGATTTTAGAGGAATATTTTAAAGTTCCAAAACTCCACACTTAGAAGAATTTCCAAGTGAAACCAGTCAATGTTAGCCTATGGAAGGAAATTCAAGTTACTGGTAAGTACGGTTAAAATTACTTTTCAGGACCAGTACTGGGCTGAAAGATACAGCACTGAGGTCTCTCCTTATAACAGGTGAGTAAATCGGAATTCGTATTTCGGCTGATTTTAGAGGAATATTTGTATGTTTCAAAAATCAACACTTAGAAACTTTTTCAGCAAAAAGCAGGCAATGATATCCTATGGAAGGAAATTCAAGTTACTGGTAAGTACGGTTAAAATTACTTTTGAGGATCAGTACTGGGCTGAAAGATGCAGCACTGAGGTCTCTCCTGATAACAGGTGAGTAAATCGGAATTCGTATTTCGGCTGATTTTAGAGGAATATTTTAAAGTTCCAAAACTCCACACTTAGAAGAATTTCCAAGTGAAACCAGTCAATGTTAGCCTATGGAAGGAAATTCAAGTTACTGGTAAGTACGGTTAAAATTACTTTTCAGGACCAGTACTGGGCTGAAAGATACAGCACTGAGGTCTCTCCTTATAACAGGTGAGTAAATCGGAATTCGTATTTCGGCTGATTTTAGAGGAATATTTGTATGTTTCAAAAATCAACACTTAGAAACTTTTTCAGCAAAAAGCAGGCAATGATATCCTATGGAAGGAAATTCAAGTTACTGGTAAGTACGGTTAAAATTACTTTTGAGGATCAGTACTGGGCTGAAAGATGCAGCACTGATGTCTCTCCTGATAACAGGTGAGTAAATCGGAATTCGTAATTCGGCTGATTTTAGAGGAATATTTTAAAGTTCCAAAACTCCACACTTAGAAGAATTTCCAAGTGAAACCAGTCAATGTTAGCCTATGGAAGGAAATTCAAGTTACCGGTAAGTACGGTTAAAATTATTTTTCAGGACCAGTACTGGGCTGAAAGATACAGCACTGAGGTCTCTCCTGATAACAGGTGAGTAAATCGAAATTCGTATTTCGGCTGATTTTAGAGGAATATTTTAAAGTTCCAAAACTTCACACTTAGAAGAATTTCCAAGTGAAACCAGTCAATGTTAGCCTATGGAAGGAAATTCAAGTTACTGGTAAGTACGGTTAAAATTACTTTTCAGGACCAGTACTGGGCTGAAAGATACAGCACTGAGGTCTCTCCTGATAACAGGTGAGTAAATCGGAATTCGTATTTCGGCTGATTTTAGAGGAATATTTGCACAATGGTGAAGGGAGGGGCGGGGCCTGAGGTGACATCTGTGCAAACGCGCCCCGTGGCGCGTTTTAAGTTGGGGGATTAAGTCCCCTTGAATCATGAGGGTCCCTAGGGGCCAACTAGCCCACCAGGAACCTCCAGTATGCGCCAGGGGCTGCGTTGCAGAGATGTGTAGAGAGGCCACACCCTTTTACACCTCTCTGCAACGCAGCTCTGTGGCGCTTTCTGGATGTACCTGTTGGGCTAGTTGGCCCCAGGGACCCTCAGGATTGAAGGGGATTTAATTCCCCATCTTAAAACGCGCCACGGGCCTGTTTGCACACATGTCACCTGAAGCCCCGCCCCTCCCTTCACCACTGTGCAAACGCGCCCCTTGGCGCGTTTTAAGTCGGGGATTAACTCCCTTGAATCCTGAGGGTCCCTGGGGTGCAACTAGCCCACCAGCTACCTCCATTAAGCGCCACAGAGCTGCGTTGCAGAGAGGTGTAAAAGGGGCATGGCCTCTGTACACCTCTCTGCAAGGCAGCCCCTGGCGCATACTGGAGGTTCCTGGTGGGCTAGTTGGCCCCAGGGACCCCAGTATTGAAGGGGAATTACTTCCCCATCTGCAAACGCGCCAGGGGCGCGTTTGCAGAGTGGTGAAGGAAGGGGCGGGGCCTGCGGGCCCCATCGTTTTTTTTTTTTTTTCCCTGAAGGGGGCTGTGTGGCCCCCTTTCCTTTTCCTATTTTTGGGCCCTGGGGACCCCATCCCCCAGGGCCTTACCCCTTTTTTTTTTTTTTTTTAATTAAACGGGAAGGGGGCCGTGTGGCCCCCCTCCCGTGGCCGAATCCTGCCCCGGGGACCCCATCCCCCGGGGCATGGCCACACTTTTAAATTAATTTTTAAGGAGGGGGGCTGCGTGGCCCCCCTCCTCAGGCCTCCTTTTGCCCCGGGGACCCCATCCCCCGGGGCAGGCCTTTTTTTAATTTTTTTTTATTATTTCTGGGGAGGGGGGCCGCGTGGCCCCCCTCCCGGGCCACTTATGGCCCCGGGGACCCCATCCCCCGGGGCCTGGCCTCTTGTTGGGGACTGTGGGGGTCCCCAAACCCCCACAGTCCCGCCGGCTCCCCGTGTCCTAAGGGAGCCGGCATTGCTTTCCACATGGGGAGCAGCTAACATGCTGCTCCCCATGTGGAAAAGCAATTGTCTTTGGATATTGGAAGCGAGAGCAGGTTTCCCTGCTCTCTCTTCCAATATCCAAAGCAGTTTGCAATGACAGGACGGGAGCCGCGAGGCTCCCGTCCTGTCATTGCAAACAGCAGTGTCCCGGGGTAGGCACCCCGGGACACTGCAGGAGCCGGCCCTGGGGGTGGCGGTCCCCAGGGCCACCACAGGCTCCAGGAGGGGGCCGCGCGGCCCCCCTCCCCAGATCAGCACAGCCCCGGGGAGGTGGTGGTCCCCGGGGCTTCGGGGGTCCAAAACGGACCCCCATTTTAAATGTGTTAGTGCCCCGGGGAGGTGGTGGTCCCCGGGGCTGCGGGAGGGCCGAGTGCCCTCCCGCACCATTTTAAAATGAAAGCCCCGGGGGTGGCGGTCCCGGGGCTTAGGGGGCCCTTGAGGCCCCCATACATAAATTTAAAAAAAAAAAAAGCCCCGGGGAGGTGGTGGTCCCCGGGGCTGCGGGAGGGCCGAGTGCCCTCCCGCACCATTTTAAAATGAAAGCCCCGGGGGGTGGCGGTCCCCGGGGCTTGGGGGGCCCTTTGAGGCCCCCCATACATAAATTTAACCCCCCCACCATGCCCCCGGGACTTGGGCCACCCGGGGGCAAAATACAATCGAAGCGCGGGAGACCGCGCTTCGATTTTTTTTTTTTTCGGCAGGATCCGCGCACCCTGAGCGCATCCTGCCGATTTTTTCTGCCCAGGGGGTCCTTATGGGACCCCCTGAGCAGACCTAGGGGTCAGGGTGTTTCTACCCTACCCCCTTTCTGCGCTTTGCGCACTTGTTTCTGTCCCTCGGTTCTACCGAGGGACAAAATGGCTGCCAACATTTCCTGAATCGGAATGTTGACAGCCAGCTGACAGCCAATTAACATGCAGCTCGTGATCGGGACGGTGCGCGCAGGGTGCGCTCAGGGTGCGCAGATCCTCCGTGCCCATAGATATATATGTACTTTTACTTTTGATTTTCTCAGCAACTACTGAACGGATTTACACCATTTAACAAAAAGGGTTCTTTCTGAACCAAGAACTACCTCTTTGCCAAATTTGGTGTAATTCCGTTCAGCAGTTCGGGCTGTAGCCGTGTCTAAAGTTTCCTATGGAAAAATGAATGGGGAAAACGCGTTTTGGGACCCCCTTTTTCTCGGCCCCGCTTGACGAATCACCCCGAGACTTTCAGGGTAGGAGCGGACCGGAGCGCCCCACAAAGTTTGAAAATTTTGCGAAGATACGTCAACCGGCAAGAGAGTTATTTCAAATAGAATGTCGCGGATTTCCTATGGAAAATAGGTTCTAACTATAACTATCTACTGGCGACCGCCAGTAGATAATATCCAAAATCCAAATTGCGGTAAAACTGGCGTGCTGCCTGATCGGTGGAGGTGCACAAAAATAGCGCTACCGCAAGCGCTAGAAATATGGACAATATAATTCCCCAATCTCCATGTGATTGAAGAACCGGCACTCTGGGGAATTATTTTGTCCATATATATATATATATATTATCTACTGGCGGTCGCCAGTAGATAGTTATAGTTAAAACCTATTATCCATAGGAAATCCGCGACATTCTATTTGAAATAACGTTGGCGCCGGTTAACGAATCTTCGCGAAAGTTTCCAACTTGTTGGGGCGCTCCGGTCCGCTCCTATCCTGAAAGTCTCGGGGTGATACGTCAAGCGGGGGCCGAGAAAAAGGGGGGTCCCAAAACGTGTTTTCCCCATTCATTTTTCCATAGGAACCTTTAGTCGCAGCTACAGCCCGAACTGCTGAACGGAATTACACCAAATTTGGCAAAGAGGTAGCCCTTGGTTCAGTGTCGTGCCTTTTGCTTAAATGGTGTAAATCCGTTCAGTAGTTCCTGAGAAAATCAAAAGTAAAGTCACATATATATCTGGGCGGAGCCTAACCACACATGTCATCGTGAGATCTGATTGGCTGTCAGCACTTCATCCTGGAATTTCTGGCAGCCATCTTGGGACCAATATAAATGATAGTACCTCATTGAAATGCATTGTAGTGAATAGAAGATTTTGAGGGTCACCAAAAGGAGAACTATAAAGGGTGATAACAGGCTTTAGTTACATTAGAATTTATTTGTTGACGGTACCATACTAATTTTAGGAATTGTGGTGTATTCCAAGGTGATTTTACCATGTGAAAAACCTTCTGCTGGGATATCATGAATCATGTTTGAGAGAACACTATTTTCTCATGCTTGTCCCATGGAGGTTTGGAAGGTGCTCCAGAAGCTAAAATGAGAGCATATTTTCTGTAAATTCACATTATCTTTCTCACTCATGTGAGAATGAAGTCTGACATTCTCAGTAAAACATGTACATCCAACAAGGGCAGAGACTGTCAGTTGATTCCTTTGTGTTCTACTGCAGCTTCCCAGAGTGTTCTAAAGAACAACTAGAGTGCTAACAGCCTTACTTATGACAAAAGTATGGCACACCTGAAGCCATCTTGATTGGAATAAACTGGTAACACTTAAAACATTTAATTTAAAAAGGAACAAAATGATGGGGTTCATTTTGTCATAGAAATTATGGTTAGTGCTGTAGAAAGAAAAATTAGGACATGTTTCAAGTGTGATCTCAAATATCTTCCTGTTATATTTCAACAGGAGCAGCCTGCCAGTTGATGCCTTTGTGTTCTACTGCAGCTTCCCAGAGTGTTCTAAAGAACAACTAGAGTGCTAACAGCCTTACTTATGACAAAAGTATGGCACACCTGAAGCCATCTTGATTGGAATAAACTGGTAACACTTAAAACATTTAATTTAAAAAGGAACAAAATGATGGGGTTCATTTTGTCATAGAAATTATGGTTAGTGCTGTAGAAAGAAAAATTAGGACATATTTCAAGTGTGATCTCAAATATCTTCCTGTTATATTTCAACAGGAGCAGCCTGCCAGTTGATGCCTTTGTGTTCTACTGCAGCTTCCCAGAGTGTTCTAAAGAACAACTAGAGCGCTAATAGCCTTACTTATGACAAAAGTATGGCACACCTGAAGCCATCTTGATTGGAATAAACCGGTAACACTTAAAATATTTAATTTAAAAAGGAACAAAATGAGGGGTTCTTTTTTAAATAGAAATTATGGTTAGTGTTGCAGAAAGAAAAATTAGGGCATGTTTTAAGTGAGATCTCAAATCCTCTTCTATTTCATTAGAAAATTCTGACATGCAGACTGAAACAATCACTTTCAATACCAGCAGCAGACTACCAGTTAACTCCCTGGTGAGCAGTAGCTTTACTCCAGTGATCTAATGAGCAACTAGAGTGCTAACATTCTGAATTTATGGCAGATGTGAGACACATCTGAATGCCTTCTTGATGGAATCAAAGTAAAAACTGAAAGCATTTCCTACTGAGGAGACTGCAGTAAATGAAGAAATTAGGAAACTTCATAACAAAGAAGTCTTCCAAGATGGCCACCAGTGAAAAAAGAGCCCAAATGTAGCACAAATATTACCCAGATGTAGCCCACATATAGCCCAATGACAAAAGTGTGCAAAACACTTTTTATTTTTAGTTTTTTGCAGTTTTATGTAGTGCAGACTGGTCAGGTATTGGAGCATTGCATCTTAAAACATGACCCCCCTACACTACAAAAACACCACTGCACTACCTTAAACCCTAAAACACTACCCCCAGCACGACCCCCTACACTACACAAGCACCACTGCACTATCCTAAACCCTAAAACACTACCCACAGCACGACCCCCTACACTACCCAAACACCACTGCACTAACCTAAATCCTAAAACACTACCACCAGCACGACCCCCTACACTACCCAAACACCACTGCACTACCCTAAAACATGACCCCCTACACTACACAAACACCACTGCACTACCCTAAACCCTAAAACACTACCCCCAGCACGACCCCTACACTACACAAGCACCACTGCACTACCCTATACCCTAAAACACTACCCCCAGCACGACCCCCTACAATACACAAACACCACTGCACTACCCTAAACCCTAAAACACTACCCCCAGCACGACCCCCTACACTACCCAAACACCACTGCACTAACCTAAATCCTAAAACACTACCCCCAGCATGACCCCCTACACTACCCAAACACCACTGCACTACCCTAAAACATGACCCCCTACACTACACAAACACCACTACACTACCCTAAACCCTAAAACACTACCCCCAGCACGACCCCCTACACTACACAAGCACCACTGCACTACCCTAAACCCTAAAACACTACCCCAGCACGACCCCCTACACTACACAAACACCACTGCACTACCCTAAACCCTAAAACACTACCCCCAGCACGACCCTCTACACTACCCAAACACCACTGCACTAACCTAAATCCTAAAACACTACCCCCAGCATGACCCCCTACACTACCCAAACACCACTGCACTACCCTAAAACATGACCCCCTACACTACACAAACACCACTGCACTACCCTAAACCCTAAAACACTACCCCCAGCACGACCCCCTACACTACACAAGCACCACTGCACTACCCTAAACCCTAAAACACTACCCCCAGCACGACCCCCTACACTGCCCGAACACCACTGCACTGCCCTAAACCCTGAAACACCACCCCCTTCACGACCCCCTACACTGCCCGAACACCACTGCAATGCCCTAAACCCTGAAACATCACCCCCAGCACAACCCCCTACACTGCCTGAGCACCATTGCTCTGCCCTAATCCCTGAAACACCAGCCCCAGCACGACCCCCTACACTGCCCGAACACCACTGCACTGCCCTAAACCTTGAAACACCAGCCCCAGCACAACCCCTACACTGCCCGAACACCACTGCACTGCCCTAAACCCTGAAACACCAGCCCCAGCAAGAACCCCTACACTGCCCGAACACCACTGCATTGCCCTAGACTCTGAAACACCAGCCCCAGCAAGACCCCTACACTGCCCGAACACAACTGCACTGCCCTAAACCCTGAAACACCAGCCCCAGCACGACCCCCTACACTGCCCGAACACCACTGCACTGCCCTAAACCCTGAAACACCAGCCCCAGCACCACCCCCTACACTGCCCGAACACCACTGCACTGCCCTAAACCCTGAAACACCAGCCCCAGCACCACCCCCTACAATGCCCGAACACCACTGTACTGCCCTAAACCCTGAAACACCACCCCCTGCACCGCCCCCTACACTGCCCGAACACCACTGCACTGCCCTAAACCCTGAAACACCACCCCCTGCACGACCCCCTACACTGCCCGAACACCACTGCACTGCCCTAAACCCTGAAACACCACCCCCTGCACCACCCCCTACACTGCCCGAACACCACTGCACTGCCCTAAACCCTGAAACACCACCCCCAGCATGACCCCTTTACTGCTCGAACACCACTGCACTGCCCCAAACCCTGAAACACCACCCCCAGCATGACCCCCTACACTGCCCGAACACCACTGCCCTAAACCCTAAAACACCACCCCTGCACGACCCCCTACACTGCCCGAACACCACTGCACTGCCCTAAACCCTGAAACACCACCCCCTGCACGACCCCCTGCACTGCCTGAACACCACTGCACTGCCCTAAACCCTGAAACACCAGCCCCAGCACGACCCCTACACTGCCCGAACACCACTGCACTACCCTAAACCCTAAAACACCACCCCCAGCATGACCCCCTACACTGCCCGAACACCACTGCACTGCCCTAAACCCTAGAACACTACCCCCAGCATGACCCCCTACACTACCCGAACACGACTGCACTGCCCTAAACCCTAAAACACTCCCCCCAGCACGACCCCCTACACTACCCGAACACCACTGCACTGACCTAAACCCTAAAACACTCCCCCAGCACGACCCCCTACACTACCCAAACACCACTGCACTACCCTAAACCCTAAAACACTAACCCCAGCACGACCCCCTACACTCCCCAAACACCACTGTACTACCCTAAACCCTAAAACACTCCCCCAGGACGACTCCCTACACTACACAAACACCACTGCACTACCCTAAACCCTAAATCTACCCCCAGCATGACCCCCTACACTACACAAACACCACTGCACTACCCTAAACCCTAAATCTAACCCCAGCATGACCCCCTACACTACACAAACACCACTGCACTACCCTAAACCCTAAAACACTACCCCCAGCACGACCCTCTTCACTACCTAAACACAACTGCACAATTTGTTACAGGCGTTGCAACGCAGGCCTGTGGTGCTTACTGGAAGTACCTGGTGGGCTGGTTGGGCCCCAGGGACTCTCAGGATTCAAGGTGACCTAATCCCCAACTTAAAAACGCGCCACGGGGCGCGTTTGCACAGTGGTGAAGGGAGGGGCGGGGCCTCAGGTGACATGTGCGCAAACATGCCCTGTGGTGCGTTTTAAGTTGGGGAGTTAATTCCCTTTGAATCCTGGGGGCCAACTAGCCCACCAGGTACCTTCAGTAAGCACAACAGAGTTGCGTTGCAGAGAGGTGAAAAAAGGTGCGTGGCCTCGGAACGCCTCTCTGCAACTCAGCTCTGTGGTCCTAACTGTAGGTACCTGGGGAGCTAGTTGGGCCCCAGGGACCCTCAGGATTCAAGGGGACTTAATCC